>CAKNYM010052587.1:78795-119439 GCA_932195095.1 Andricus curvator
AAAAAAAACTATAATGAATTTAAACCAATTTTAAAATATGAAGAAACTTTTATGAATTCAGTAACTGTGAAATGAGCTTAGATAAATTCAAGGGAATTTAAAAGAATTTTATGAAATGCCTAAGAATTCAAGGTGAGGTTAAAAGACTTCAGGATCAATTAAATAAAAACTTTTAAAAATAAAAAAAAAATCCATTGAATTAAGTATAATTGAGTAAATTTAGAATAATTCCAGTGAAGTAAAAAAATTCCAGTGAATCCCAAAGAATTAAAAAGAATTCAGGGTGAATTTCAAAAAATAATTTCAAATCTCTTCAAATCTTTGAAGCCCTACGAATTTCTAAGCAAAAAAATAACTAATGACTACAAAACAATTCAAAAAAATTAAAATGAATTGGAAAAAGTTTTAAAAATCTAAAAAATCCATTTATTTATTTAAAATTCGAGTGGATTTAGAGGAATTTAAGATGAACGAGAAGAATTCGATGAAATTCGTACAAATTCAAGGTGAATTAAAAAAAAATTTTAATGAATTGAAAACAATTTTAAAATATGAAGAAACTTTTATGAATTCAGTAACTTTGAAATGAGCTTAGAAAAATTCAAGGGAATTCAAAAGAATTTTATGAAATGCCTAAGAATTCAAGGTGAGGTTAAAAGACTTCAGGATCAATTAAATAAAAACTTTTTAAAATTAAAACAAAAAATCCATTGAATTTAGTATAATTGAGTAAATTTAGAATAATTCCAGTGAAGTAAAAAAATTCCAGTGAATCCCAAAGAATTTAAAAGAATTCAGAGTGAATTTCAAAAAATAATTTCAAATCTCTTCAAATGTTTGAAGCCCTACTAATTTCTAACTAAAAAAAAACTAATGACTACCAAAAAATTTTAAAAAAATTCAAATGAATTGGAAAAAGTTTTAATAATCAAAAAAATCCATTTATTTCTGTAAAATTTGAGTGAATTTAGAGGAATTTAAGGGAAACGAGAAGAATTCGATGAAATGCATAAAAATTTAAGGTGAATTTAAAAAAAAAAATTCAAATAAATTGACAAAAATTTAAAAATATGAAAAAATGTATTGAATTGAGTAAGTTTGAAATGAATGTTAGAAAAAATTAAAGACAATTCAAAAGAATTTGATGAAATTTGAAAATTTAAATTTTTTTAAATCCCTTAAAAATATTAAAACCCTTGGAAATCCCTTGAAATTGTTTAAATTTCTTGAAAATGCCTTCGAATCTTTTAGAATACCTTAAAATATTTCAAATTCTTTGAAATTCCTTCAAACTATTGAAATAAATACAACACTTCTGGGAATCGTTAAAATTTCCTAAAATATTTCCAATCCTTTGAATCTTTTGAAATCCCTTGAAATTTTTAAAGCTCTTGAAAATGAATGGGAATCTTTTAAAATACACTAAAATATTTCAAATCCTTTGAAATCATATTAAATTACTGAAATCAATTAACAATTTCTTTATAATTTTTTAAAATAACCTAGAATATTTCTAATTCCTTAAAATCTTTTGAAATACCTTGAAATTTGTTAAAGCTCTAGAAAATTACAAGGAATTTGAAAAATACCTTAAAATATTTAAAATCCTTTGGTCATACCATCAATTAATATGCAGGGGAATTTAAGGTAAATGTAAAGAATTCGATGTAATTGATAAAAATTCAAGGTGAATTTGAAAAAATTCAAATGAACTGAAAACAATTTAAAAATACGAAAAAGCTTCATTGAATTCAGTAACTTTGAAATAAGCTTAGAAAAATTCAAGGGAATTCCAAAGAATATGATGAAATGGCTAAGAATTCTAGGCGAGGTTAAAATACTTCAGGATCAATTAAATAAAAACTTAATTTTTTTTTAAATCCATTGAATCAAGTTGAATTGAGTTAATTTAGTAGAATTCAAGTGAACTAAAAAATTTCAAGAGAATTCCAAAGAATTTAAAGGAATTCACCGTGAATTCCAAAAAATAATTTCAAATCTCTTCAAATCTTAAAAACCCTACTAATTTATAGCAAAAAAGTGACTAATGACTGCGAACCAATTTAAAAGAATTCAAATGAATTGGGAATAATTTAAAAAATCGAAAAAATTCCAATGATTTCAGTAAAATTTGCGCGAATTTAGTAGAATTTAAGGGAAATGAGAAGAATTCGATGAAATTCATAAAAGACCAAGCTGAATTTCGAAAGCATCAAGTGAATTCAAAACAATTCAAAAATATGAAACAATTCATTGAATTGAGTAAGTTTGAAATCAGTTTAGAAAAAATTAAAGAGGATTTAAAAGAATTTGCTGAAATGCTTAAGAATTTAAGGTAAGATTTAGAGACTTCAGGATGAATTAAACAAAAAATTTTTAAGAATTCACTGAATTGAGTAAAGTTGAGTGAACTTAGAAGAATTCAAAAGAATTCAGGATTAATTATTAAGAATTCAGGACGAATTCCAAATGAATTGCAAAAAATATTTGAAAATCTCTTCAAATCTTCGAAACATTACGGAATTCTTCACTTCGTGTGAAATAAATTCTTTGCAATCCATTAAAATATTAAAATGCCTTAAAATGCCTTGGAATCTTAAAAAACACTAAAATATTTCAAAGTCTTTGAAATCCCTTCAAACTATTGAAATAAATAAAAAATTTCTAGGAATTACGAGTTTTCAACCAAATAAGTGAATTTTTAACTGAAAAAGATCAATTTTCTAGCACAAATAAAATAGCTACATTATTAATAAAACATTCATTGTCAAAAAAAAAAAGAATTTTCAACAAAATTTGTTAAATTTTTAACCAAAGAAATAAAATTTTAACTAAAATGATGCAGTTTCAATCATAAAAATAAATTTTTAACCAAATAGTTCCATTTTCAACCAAAAAGGTTATATTGCTACCAAAAAAAGACAAAATTTCAACAAAACAGATGAATTTTCAACTAAAAAAGATAAATTTTCAACAAAAAATAGAACAGTTTAATTTTAAGCTAGAGAAATCAGTTTTTAACCAAATAAAATAAATTTCCAACGAAATAGTAAAATTTTCAACCAAACAGATGAATTTCCAACTAAAGGGATCAAATATCCAGAAACAAAAATTTCGACAAAAATTAAATAGTTAAAAAAATTAATTGAAAAAAAACCTGTTTTCAACCAAAGAAATAAAATTTTAACCAAAAAAATTAATTTTCGACCAAAAAAGAATAATTTTTAACAAAATACGTGAATTTAAAAAAAAATTGAATTTTTAATGGAGTTTTCAAGCTCATAATTGAATTTTCAACCAAAAAGTTTATATTGCTACCAAAAAAAGACAAATTTTCTACAAAATAGATGAATTTTCAACTAAAAAGGATGAATTTTTAACCAAAAAGATTAAATTTTTAATCAACAAATTAATTTTCACTTAAAAAAAAAACTAATTTTATACCAAAAAAGAATCATTTTTAACAAAATACATGGATTTTCGACCAAATATTATAATTTGTAATGAAATTTTCAAATAAAAAAGATCATTTTTCAACAAAAAATAGCATCATTTAATTTTCAGTTAGAGAAATAACTTTTTAAGCAAATAAAATAAATTTGCAACGACATAGGTAAATTTTCAACCAAACAAATGAATTTTCTATCAAGAAGATTAAATGTCTAGAAAAAAAAATCGACAAAAAATTGGGTTAAATTTTTAGTTAAAAAAATGAATTTTCAATAAAAACACTAATTTTCAATAAAAGAAAAATTAATTTTCAATAAAAAGCTAATTTTATAGCAAAAAAGAATATTTTTTAGCAAAATAAATGAATTTTCAACCAAATATTTTAATTTTTAATGGAACTTTTAACCTAATAGTTGAATTTTCAACCAAAAAGGTGAATTAGTTACCAAGAAGATTTATTCTACCACAAAAGACAAAGCTTCAACAAAATACAGAAGTTTTCAAACAAATAGTTGAATTTTCAACTGAAGAAGATTAATGTTCAAACAAACATGATAGTAGTTAAATTTTCAGTTCAAAATTTATGTTTAAATAAAAAAAATGAATTAAAACAAAATTGAACCAAAAAAATTAATTTTTAATAAAATACATGAATTTTCAACCAATAGTTGAATTTTCAATTGCAGAAGATACATTTTTAACCAAACATAGAATAGTTAAATTTTCAGTTCAAAAATAATTTTAAAAATGTTACAAAATCGTTAAATTGTAAGAAAGTAGTAGATTTTATTCTAGATAAAGGGTAATTAGTGCGCAATGTCCTAATCTTTCAAAATTCCCTAAAATATTAAAAAATAAAAGCTGTTGAAAATGCCTTAGAAGTTTAAAAAATAGTTTAAAATCTTAAAAATCCTTTCAAATTCTTAGATCTATTAAAAAATTATCAGAATCTTTAAAAATACCCTGAAATATTTCAAAAGAATTCAAGACCCATGAGTTAATTTATTGAAAGAAAAGTGACATAGGGTACGATAGGGACCAAATATTGAAAATAGGGTACTTTAGGGACCTTAACTGAATATAGGGTACAATAGGGGATGAAAATATAATTGACATAGATTAAATTTTTTTTTTTGTATAAATTCACAAAAATTAATGATGTTCCGGTTTACCTTTGAGCTGTGGATTCGGTTCCCGTTCTTGATAATACGTAACCGAGGCCCCATTTCTATAATTTGACGAATTACAGGTGTCCAGTTCCCTTGAAACTGAATTCCAAGCTAAAAGAAACGTTTTCGTTATAATTACAATAATTATAAGAGTTTTATCGGATGATTTTTTTTTTAAACTTACAATCGTATATGTATTTAATCAGATCCAGATGCTGAGAAGTGGACTCTGTTTGATGCCTCGGAGGAATTGAGGAAGGCCTCTTCCCATTCATTGCAGTCATTTGTGGACGGCCACTGAAATTTAAATCAAAATTTTAGACAGATATTTCAGGGTGTCTACTAAAATCCTGGAAAAAAATTCCCTGTAATTTTCAGATTTTTTCAAGGCATCTCAAGATTTTTCAGGGTATAATTATTAAATATTGAATAAATATTTAAATATGTAAAAATAGTAATATTCATATGTAAAATTGAATAACTTTTTTTTTCATTTGCGAAGGTACGTAAGGAGATAAGGAAGGAAATAAAGAGATTTTTCACGAAAATAAGGAAATATTTTTTTAAAAGTAAAATTAATGTCGGCATTATATTGAATTCAATTTAAAACGCTTTAGCTTTGTAACTTTTCAAGTAAACAAAAAACTATGTATATTTAAAATTAATTTCATTTGTTGAAATTTTTTTTTATTGCAATTTTTTTGATTGAAAATTAATTTCTTAACTGAAAGTAAAACTATTCCAGTTGACGATAAACCATTTTACGTGAAATATCATTTCTTTCGTTAAAGATGTTTTTTAAATCGAATTTTTTTTTAATGAAAATTCATTTTTTAACTAAAAGTAAAACTATTCCAGTTGAAGAATCATCATTTTAGTTGAAAATTCATTTCTTTGGTTGAAAGTTTAACTACTTTGTTGAAAATTCGTTTTTTAAAATTCAAAATTCATTTTTGAACTTATTGATTTATATTAAATTCAATTTAAAACGCTTCAACTAGCTAACTTTTCAAGTAAAAAAAAAAAAAATATATATATATATATATATATATATATCTAAAAATCATTTATTTTGTTGAAATTTTTTTTTATTGAAAATCAATTTTCTAACTGAAAGTAAAACAATTTTAGTGGCCGATTCACCATTTTAAGTGAAAATTCATTTTTTTCGTTAACGATGTTTTTTTAAAATGAAAATTATTTTCAACTGAAAGTATAATTATTCAAATAAAAAATTTATCATTTTCATTGGAAATTCATTTTTTTATTGAAAATTAATTTTTTTAACTAATATTAAAACTATTCCAGTTGAAGATCATTTTAGTTGAAAATTCATTTTTGTTTAGATTAAAAATTAATTTTTGAACTTACTGCGTTATACTGAATTCAATTTAAAACGCTTTGACATCTTAACTTTTCAAGTAATATATATATATATATTTAAAATTAATTTCTTTTGCTGGAATTTATTTTTAATTGAAAATTAATGTTTTAACCGAAAGTAAAACTATTCCAGTTAACGATTCACAATTTTAAGTGAAAATTCATTTATTTTGTTAGAAATGTTTTTTTTGTATTAAAAATTAATTTTTAACTGAAAGTATAACTATTCCAGTCGAAAATTAATCATTTTGATTTAAATTACTTCTTTTTTAAATTAATTTTTTTACTAAATGTAAAACTGTTTCACTTGAAGAATCATTTTAGTTGAAAATTCATTTCTTTGCTTAAAAATTAATTTTTTTTTGAAATTCAAAATTCATTTTTGAACTTATTCAGTTATATTGAATTAAATTTAAAACATTTCAACTTCCTAACTTTTCAAGTAAAATATATATATTTAAAATTCATTTCTTTTGTGAAAATTTTTTTTTATTGAAAATTAATTTCTTATTTGAAAATAAAACTATTCCAGTTGACGACTCACCATTTTAGACGAAAATTCATATATTTTGTTAAAGATGTTTTCTTAAATTGAAAATTAATTTTTAACTGAAAGTATAACTATTCCAGTCAAAAATTTATCATTTTAATTGAAAATTCAATTTTTTGTTGAAAATTAATTTTTTAACTAAAAGTAAGGCTATTTTGACTATTTCAGTTGAAAAATCATCATTTTAGTTGAAAATTCATTTCTTGGGTTGAAAATTTAACTATTTTGTTGAAAAGTAGGTTTTCTTTTAAATTCAAAATTCATTTCTGAACTTATTAGTTATGTTGAATTCAATTAAAAACGCTTCAACCTCTTAACTTTTTAAGTAAAATATTGCATTATCAACAAGATAGATGAATTTGTAACAAACAAAATTGAATTTTCGACAAAAAAACTAATTTTCAACCAAATAGTTTAATTTTCGACTAAAACAGATAAATTTTAAATTAAAAATGGAATAGATAAACTTTCAGTAAAAAAATTAGGCTAAAAAATTTTCTACAAAATAGTTAAATTATCAATCAAAGCAATGCATTTTCAACTAAAATGAGAAATCTTTAACTGGAATAGTTGAATTTTCAAAAAATTAGCTTAATTTTCTGCCAAAAAGGACGAAGTTTCAAACTAAGAAAGATAAATTTTCGACCAAAAATGATGAATTTTCAACAAGAATACATGAATTTTTAACCAAAAAGATGAACTTTCAACTAAAAAAGATAAATTTTCAGTTTAAAAATGAATTTTAAATCAAAAAGATTAATTTTAAACTGAAATAATAGAATATTCAACTGAAATAGTTAAATTTTCAGTTAAGAAAATTAATTGTCAACCAACAAAAACAACGATTTTTCAACAAAATAATTCAAGTTTCAACTGGAATAGTTAAATATTCAGTTTAAAAAATTAATGTCCAACCAAAAGAAAAATTTTAAAATAAAATGATCGAATATTCAACTGAAATATTTAAATTTTCAGGTAAGAAAATTAAGTTTCAACCAACAAAAAAACAACGATTTTTCAACCAAATAATTCAAGATTCAATTGGAATAAAAAAAAATTGGTTAAAAAAAACGAACTTTCTACAAAATAATAAAATTTTCAATTAAAGAGATGGATTTTCCATCAAAATGATGAATCTTCACAAAAAAAAATAATTATTAACAAAAGCGTTTGTACGAGTTGATATTTCAACCAAAAAAGATTTAAATTTTAAATAAAAAAAAGTTGAATACAACCAGAAAAGACCAAATTTTCAACAAGAGTGAATTATCAAGTAAAAAAGATTCTTCAGTCAAGACAGAAAAACATTTCAACCAAACTGTTGAATTTGCAAGAAAAAAAAATGAATTTTCAACCAAGAAGGACCAATTTTAAACAAAAATACATGCATTTTCCACCAAATACTTAACTTTTTAACTGAAAAAGATCAATTTTCAACTAAAAATAGAAAAGTTAAATTTTCAGTTAAAAAAATTAATTTTCCACAAAAAAACCGAATTTTCAACAAAATAGTTAAATGCAGTAAAACACTGCTACTTTTAAGAATGCAAAATTATTGTTACTTAATTTTATGTTACAATTGAAACAAAAATTTAAACATGCTCTCGAAAAAATTCCCTTTTTTCGTGTTTAGATATTTGAAAAGAAAATTTTATTTGGATACATTTTTTCAAAGGCAGAAAACATTTAAATTCAAATTTATATTCCTTTTTTTTAAGCAAGTCAATTTTAGTTGTTACGTCAGAGCTAAGAATTTTTTACTGATGCAAATGAAATCCTTTATTCATATCAAGCAAATGCTTGAATGAGAGCCAAAATTTTTTTATTCATATAAAGAATTTATTTTATTTTTATTTATCACTTTAAATATTCAAGTTAATTTGCCTGCGAGCCAAATAAATTGCGGCGCGAAGCAAACTTGATAAAAAATAAAGACATCATATAGGGTTTTTAAAGAATATTACAAAAATAATTCTACTAGAAAATTAATAATAAACGAAAGTTCTGGTTTCCTGTAATTTCTTTTGGATACATTGAAATATTTTTTCTGCTGGAAGAAATATTTTTGTAAAATATATGAAACAAGCTATATCGTTTCTATCAAATTTATTTAAAATATATATTAATTTTATTTTTTTAATTATTTTCCTAAAGATGAGATGACTTCAAATTGTTCGAACTTTTTTGTATCAACTATTAGATTTCGTTTCAATTTAAAAAAAAAATATTAAAGTTTGCACCATTTTTACAATACCTTTTTAAATAATTAACAAAATGCCTTCATCCTAGCTCCTTTCATTGATAATTCTGATAGCTTTCAACCTATTTGAGAGAAAATTTTTTGCTCTCATATATAATTATCTTTAAAAAAACTTGAAAACTCATAAAAAAAACTTTGATTATATCGTATGCGATACGTGAAGCAATCAAATTTGTAGATATTAATTTTATTTGTTACTGACAATCAAAATCGAAACATAATTTTCGACTCAACGAAAGCCAAAAAAGTACCCTAAAAAAATGCTAAAATTACAGATAAAAAACAGATTATTAATACCAAATCAAATTAATACAAATTTTATTTGTCTTTATACAAGTAGAATGAAAAATATATACTTTAATGATAATTTTTGCAAAAAGAATACAATTTTTAATTAAAAAATAAAACAAAAGACGAGCCACTGACAATCAAAATCGATAAAAAGTAAAAACAGTAATCAAATTAATACGAATTTGATTTGTCTTTATACCAGTAAAATAAAAAATAAAAAATTTTATTATCACGAATAATAAAATTCACGACAGCAAATTGTCGAATTATAAAATATCCAGACTAGATTATTATTATTTTAAATTCGAACATTACTTTTAGAAACTTTGAACATTAAAAATAATTTTTGTTGATAAAAATATTTGATCACTGTATTTTTAATAAATAATCATTAATATAAAAAAAATGTAATTGCTCCAAATCGGGAATTTTATTATTCGGGATTTTTCAGTCGTCCCTTTTTAAATTGACAAAAAAAATAAGTTTTAATACGACACTAGAAAATAAATACCTTATATAAAATAAAAGATTCTTCTGACAGAAAAAAAACTATTAAATATTTCTTTTTGCCAAATTTGGACAATTCGGCAACTTGCTATATTATTTATTGAAAATACACTAATCAAATATTTTGATCAAAGAAACATTTCTAATGTTTAAAGTTTCTAAAATTATTGTTTGAATTTGAAATAACATTAATTGGAAAAAATATGTTTCTATGTGAAATTTTTTTCAATTATTATTTGAAATTCAAACAATAATTTTAGAAACTTTAAACATTAAAAACCACTTTTTTATACAAATATTTGATCATTGCTTTTTATTGAATAAAAAATATTTATAAAAAAATTGGTTTAATTGCTTAAATTCGGGAATTTTATTTTTCGAGATTTTTCGGTCGTCCCTTTTTGAATTAACGAAAAAATAAAAAAGTGAGAATAGGACACTTGAAAACAAATACCTCATATAGAATAAAAGATTATTCAAACAGAAAAAAACTATTAAATATTTTTTTGCCGAAACATGACAATTCGGCAACTATTTTCCGGAATTTGAAATTTGTGAAGTTTACATTTTTTGGGAAAAAGGGGGAATTTTTCCAAAAAAGGGGGAAATACTGTGATCCCTGTTATCTAGTACTATACTGCCACCATTTAATTATTAATTAAATCTTAAAACAAAAGACTAGCCTCTGACAATCAAAACCGAAACAAAGACCAAAAAAGTGCGCAAAAAATGGAAAAATTATCCCAAGCCAGAAATTATTTAAAGTTACACAAGAAAAATCGCAATTTTTCGATAAATCCTGAATATAATTTTGATACTTTTGAGCACGCGGGAAATTTTAATGTTAGTTATAACAAATTATTAGTAACAAATAAAATAAATACAAATTTTATTGGTTTTTTTACTAGTAAAAAAATGTCAACTTTAATGTGGAAAAATTCGGAAAAAAATCCTTTTAATTAATAATAAAAAAGAAAATTCCCGAACAGTTTATAATATTACCGAATTGGAAAATTCCCGACAGTTTATAATATTACAGTACTTGAAAATTCCCGACCAAAAATTGCCGAATTATAAAATATCCAAACTAGAAAATTCCCGAATTTAAACCATGACATTGTTTCATAAATATTTATTGATTAAAAATACAATAATCGAATATTTTTATCAAAGAAATATTTTTAATGTTTCTAAAATTATTGTTGGAATTTAAAATAACATTAATTATAAAAAAATTGTATTTCTGTGTGAAATTTTTTCAATTATTATTTTAAATTCAAACAATAATTTTAGAAACTTTAAACATAAAAACAATTTTTTTGTTCTAAAAATATTTGATCATTGTCTTTTTAATAAATAAAAAATATTTATAAAAACAATTTTTTAATTGCTTAAATTCCGGAATTTTATTTTTCGGGATTTTTCAGTCATCCCTTTTTAAATTAACGACAAAATAAAAAAATGAGAATAGGACACTTGAAAACAAATACCTTATATAGAATAGAAGATTATTCAACCAGAAAAAAAAACGATTAATTTTGTTTTCAAAACAAGACAATTTTAATGTTAGTTATAACAAATTATTAGTAACAAATAAAATAAATACAAATTTAATTGGTTTTTATACTAGTAAAAAAAATGTCAACTTTAATGTGGACAAATTCGGAAAAAGATAATTTTAATTAATAATAAAAAAGAGAATTCCCGAATAATAAAATTCCCGAGCAGTTTATGGTATTACCGAATTGGAAAACTCTCCACAGTTTATAATATTACTACAGTATTTGAAAATTCCCGAATTATGAAATTCCCGACAGAAAATTGCCGAATTATAAAATATTCAAACTAGACAATTCCAGAATTTAAATCATGAAATTTGTTCATAAATATTCATTTATTAAAAATACAATAATCAAATATTTTTATCAAACGAATATTTTTAATGTTTAAAGTTTCTAAAATTATTGTTTGAATTTAAAATAGCATTAATGGGAAAAAATATGTTTCTATGTGCAATTTTTTAAAATTATTTTAAATTCAAACAATAATTTTAGAAACATTAAAAATATTTTTTTGTTATAAAAATATTTGATCACTGTATTTTTATTAAATAAAAAATATTTATAAAAACAATTTTTTAATTGTTCAAATTCGGGAATTTTATTTTTCGGAATTTTCCAGTCGTCCCTTTTTAAATTAACGAAAAAATAAAAAAATAAGAATAGGAAACTTGAAAACAAATACCTTATATAGAATAAAAGATTATTCAAACAGAAAAAAAACTATTAAATTTTTTTTTTTCTGAACAAGACAATTTTAATGTTAGTTATAACAAATTATTAGTAACAAATAAAATAAATAAAAAAAATAAGTAAAAAAAATTTCAACTTTAATGTAGACAAATTCGGAAAAAGATAATTTTAATTAACAATAAAAAAGAGAATTCCCGAATAATGAAATTCCCGAGCAGTTTATGATATTACCGAATTGGAAAATTCTCCACAGTTTATAATATTACTACAGTATTTGAAAATTCCCGAATTATGAAATTCCCGACAGAAAATTGCCGAATTATAAAATATTCAAACTAGAAAATTCCCGAATTTAAACCACGAAATTTGTTCATAAATATTTATTTATTAAAAATACAATAATCAAATATTTGTATCAAAGAAATATTTTTAATGTTTAAAGTTTCTAAAATTATTGTTTGAATTTAAAATAGCATTAATTGGAAAAAATATGTTTCTATGTGCAATTTAAAAAAAAAATTTTTAATTCAAACAATAATTTTAGAAACATTAAAAATATTTTTTTGTTATAAAAATATTTGATCACTGTCTTTTTATTAAATAAAAAATATTTATAAAAACAATTTTTTGATTGCTTAAATTCTGGAATTTTATTTTTCGGGATTTTTCAGTCATGCCTTTTTAAATTAACGACAGAATAAAAAAATCAGAATAGTACACTTGAAAACAAATACCTTATATAGAATAAAAGATTATTCAACCAGAAAAAAAAACTATTAAATTTTTTTTTCGAAACAAGACAATTTTAATGTCAGTTATAACAAATTATTAGTAACAAATAAAATAAATACAAATTTAATTGGTTTTGATACTAGTAACAAAAATGTCAACAATGTGGAAAAATTAGGAAAAAAATAATTTTAATTAATAATAAAAAAGAGAATTCCCGAATAATAAAAAAACAAAAATCTAACTTTCTCAATAAATCGTTAATATCATTTTCATACTTTTGAGCACGCGGGAAGTATTGGTTATAACAAATATTATTAGTAACAAAATAAAATAAATACAAATTTTATTGGTTTTTATACTAGTAAAAAAAAAGTCAAATTTAATGTGGAAAAATTCGGAAAAAAATAATTTTAATTAATAACAAAAAAGAAAATTCTGGAATAATAAAATTCCCAAGCAGTTTATGATATTACCACATTGGAAAATTCCCCACAGTTTATAAAATTACTACAGTATTTGAAAATTCCCGAATTATAAAATAACCAAACTAGAAAATTCCCGAATTTAAACCATTACATTTTTTCATAAATATTTATTTATTAAAAATACAATAATCAAATATTTTTATCAAAGAAATATTTTCAATGTTTAAAGTTTCTAAAATTATTGTTTGAATTTAAAATAACATTAATTGGAAAAAATCTGTTTCTATGTGAAATTTTTTTCAATTATTATTTGAAATTCAAACAATAATTTTAAAAACTTTAAATATTACAAATAATTTTTGTTGAAAAAAGTATTTCATCACAGTATTTTTAATAAATAAATAATATTTATAAAAACAATTTTTAATTGCTCCAAATCGGGAATTTTATTATTCGGGATTTTTCAATCGTCCATTTTTAAATTGACAAAAAAATAACAAAATACGATTTAATAGGACACTAGAAAATAAATAATTATATCAAATAAAAGATTATTCTAACAGAAGAAAAACTATTAAATATTTCTTTTTGCCAAAATTTGACAATTCGGCAACTTGCTATTTTCCGGAATTTGAAATTTCGGAAGTTTGCTATTTTTGGGGAAAAATGGGGAATTTTTCAAATAAAAAAAGGGGGAAATACTGTGATCGCTGTTATCTAGTACTGTTCTGCCACCATTCAATTATTAATTAAAAATTGAAACAAATGACAGAAAATTGCCGAATTATAAAATATTCAAACTAGAAAATTCCCGAATTTAAACCACGAAATTTTTGCATAAATATATATTTATTAAAAATACAATAATCAAATATTTTTATCAAAGAAATATTTTTAATGTTTAAATTTTCTAAAATTATTATTGAAACTTTAAACATTAAAAACAATTTTTTGTTATAAAAATATGTGATCACTGTCTTTTTAATAAATAAAAAATATTTATTTAAAAAAATTCGGGAATTTAATTATTCGGGATTTTTTTTAAATTAACGAAAAAATTAAAAAATGAGAATAGGACACTTGAAAACAAATACTTCATATAGAATAAAAGATTATTCGAACAGAAAAACACTATTGACTATTTTTTTGCCAAAACATGACATTTCGGCAAATATTTTCCAGAATTTGAAATTTTTGAAGTTTACTATTTTGGGCAAAAAGTGGGAATTTTTCAAAAAAAAAAATGGGAAATACTATGATCCCTGTTATCTAGTACTGTTCTGCCACCATTCAATTATTAATTAAATCTTAAAACAAAAGACTATCCTGACAATCAAAATCGAAACAAAGACCAAAAAAGTGCGCAAAAGATGGAAAAATTATCCCAAGCCAGAAATTATTTAAAATTACACAAGGAAAAACGAAATTTTTCGATAATAAATCATAAATATAATTTTAATTATTTCAAGCACGAGGGTAACGTCAAACGAGACGGGACTTTCTTTCCGATGACAAGTCATCAACAAACGTCAATGTGGGAAAAATGGCGTCCGACCGTGACACTTGTTCAGATTAATTTCCTGCCTTGATAATTTTCCTGGTAACGAAATGCACAAAAAAACAGAATAATTCAATTCCGAAAAGTTGAGAGAATCGTGTAAATCGAGTCGAAGTTAGGTTGGATTGAAGGAAATGGGAACGATTCTGCAAAAACCAAATTCACGTATGTTTTCGCACGTCAGTACAAACCTCATTTTATGGTCGTTGAGCCAGTGGATAGTCGTCAAGTTCTGGATTTATTCTCTCCTCGTTAAGGCCAGCACTCAAAGTAACGGAAATATCACAAAATGCGTAATTAGTAAGGTGCGTCACTTTTTTTTTGGAAAGAAAATTATATATATAAACGCCTCGTTGACAGCGCGTGCACAGCTGCGAGCTGCGACCGACTTTCGATGTGTCAACACGAAAAAGAAGCGTGATGTCGGTAAGGAAGAGCTTGTTTCGCGAGTTTACGGACAGATGCCGCCACGGGCTCTAAACTTGAAAATTCAAATGCGAGCGCGCGAAGCGTGCGTTTACCTCTCTGGATTTTTATTTTCTTATATTAATAAGGGACGACTGGAAAATCCAGATAAAGAAAATATTCTATATAGAAAATTCCTTAACTTACAGAATTGCCGGAACGACTGAAAAATCACGAAAAATAAAATTCCCGACACTGTAAAATTCTCGAATAATACATTTTCCGAACAGTTTTTTATATTTTGCCGAATTTGAAAATTCCCGGCAAAAATTGCCGAATTATAACATATCTGAACTAGAATTCGCCAATTTAAACGATTAATATTTCTGTTATAATAATTATTTATTTATTAAAAATACAATAATTAAATATTGTTAATGTTTATAATACCTGAAGATAATATTTGAATTTGAAATATCAATAATTGAGAAAATGTTCATCCAGAAATATATTTTTTCCAAATATCGTTATTTTAAATTCAAACAATAATTGAGCAGTATCTTGGCAAAAGCATGTAAGTCCATCTGGACAAATTTTTCATGAGAGACAAACAACCTTCTCAAAAATCGAATTCTCAAAAAAAATTAAAAAATTAAAAATGAGACAATATATTCGAGATTTGATGGAGCTCTAGAGATTTCAGTAAACGAATTTTTGAAAAAAAAAAATTTTTTTCGAGATACAGATCGTCAAAAATCGACTACTGTCCAAACCGTGTAAATCAACGGAATTACATGGTTATGCCGTGACACCTCTCAATTTCAGAAACTCTAAACATAACAAATAACTTTTGTTATAAAAATATTTGATTATTGTATTTTTAATAAATAAATTATATTTATAAACAAATTTTATTGTTTAAATTTGGAAATTTTCTAGTTCGGATATTTTATAATTCAGCAATTTTCTGTCAGAAATTATATTACTTGGGAATTTCATGATTCGGGAATTTTCCAATTCGACAATATTATATACTGCTTGGGAATTTTCCAATTCGGGAATTTTATTATTCGGGAATTTTATAATTTGGGAATTTAATTATTCGGGAATTTTATTATTAGGGAATTGTATTATTCGGCAATTTTCCAATTGGGGAATTTTTATAATTCGGGAATTTTATTATTCGAGAATTTTATTATTTTTGAATTTTTCAATTCAGGAATTTTATTTTTCTGAAATTTTATAATTCAGGAATTTTATTATTGGGAAATTTTCCAATTGGATAATATTATATACTATTCGGGAAATTTATTATTCAGGAATTTTATTATTCGGGAATTTTCCATTTCGGGAATTAGAGAATTCGGGAATTTTCCAATTCGATAATATTATATACTGCTCGGGAATTTTCCAATTCGGGAATTTCATTATTTGGGAATTTTATAATTCGAGAATTTAATTATTCGGGAATTTAAATATTCGGGACTTTTATTATTCGGTAATTTCCCTATTGGGGAATTTCATTATTCGGGAATTTCATAATTCGGGAATGTTATTAGTTTTGAATTTTTCAATGCATGAATTTTATTTTTCGGGAATTTTATAATTCGAGAATTTTATTATTTGGAAATTTTCCAATTTGATAATATTGTATACTATTCGGGAAATTTATTATTTAGGAATTTTATTATTTGGGAGTTTCTCAATTCGAAAATATTATATACTGTTCGCGAATTTTCCAATCCGGAAATTTCATTATTCGGGAATTTTAGAATTCGGCAATTTTATTATTCGTTTGGAAAATTTCCGAATAATAAAATTCCCGACAGATAATTGCCGAATTGAAAAATATCCGAACTAGAAAATTCCGAATTTAAACAACTGAAAAAAGTGTCCTTTGATAAATAAATATTTATAGAAAAATTTTAATTGTTTAAATTCGGGAATTTTTTAGTTCACATATTTTACAATTCAGTAATTTTCTGTCAGAAATTCTATTTTTCGGGAATTTCATAATTCGGGAATTTTCCAATTCGATAATATTATATACTGCTCGGGAATCTTATTATTCGGGAATTTCATTATTCGGAAATTTAATTATTCGGGAATTTAATTATTAGGGAATTTCATAATTGGGGAATTTGATTATTCGGTAATTTCCCAATTCGGGAATTTTATTATTAAAAAATGTTATTATTCGGGAATTTTATAATTCGGGAATTTTACTATTCTTGAATTTTTCAATTCAGGAATTTCATTTTTCGGGAATTTTATTATTTGGAAATTTTCCAATTCCATAATATTATATACTATTCGGGAAATTTATTGTTCAGGAGTTTTATTATTCGGGAATTTCGTTATTCGGAAATTTAATTATTCGGAAATTTTATTATTAGGGAATTTCATAATTCGGGAATTTCATTATTCGGTAATTTCCCAATTCGGGAATTTCATTATTCGGGAATTTTATTATTTTTGAATTTTTCAATTCAGGAATTTTATTTTTCGGGAATATTATTATTTGGGGATTTTCCAATTCGCTAATATTATATACTATTCGGAAAATTTATCATTCAGGAATTTTATTATTCGGGAATTAGAGAAATCGGGAATTTTATTATTCGAGAATTTTCCAATTCGATAATATTATATATCTACTGTTAGGGAATTTTCCAATTCGGGAATTCAATTATTCGGGAATTTAATTATTCAGGAATTTTATTATTAGAGAATTTTATAATTCGGAAATTTTTATATTCGGTAATTTCCCAATTGGGTAATTTTATTATTCGGGAATTTTATAATTCAAGAATTTTATTATTTTTGAATTTTTAAATCCAGGAATGTTATTTTTCGGGAATTTTATTATTTGGAAATTTTCCAATTCGAGAATATTATATACTATTCGGGAAATTTATTATTCAGGAATTTTATTTTCCGGGAATTTTCCATTTCGGGAATTAGAGAATACGGGAATTTTATTATTCGGGAATTTTCCAATTCGATAATATTATATACTGCTCGGGAATTTTCCAATTCGGGAATTTTATTATTAGGGAATTTTATAATTCGGGCATTTAATTATTCGGGAATTTAGTCATTTGGGAATTTCATTATTGGGGAATTTTATAATTCGGGATTTTTATTATTCGGAAGTTTCCCAATTGGGGAATTTTATTATTTTTGAATTTTTCAATTCAGAAATTTTTTTTTCGGGAATTTAATTATTCGGAAATTTTCTTTTCGATAATATTATATACTATTCGGGAAATTTATTATTCAGGCATTTTATTATTCGGGAATTTTCCATTTCGGGAATTAGAGAATTTTATTATTCGGGAATTTTCCAATTCGATAATATTATATACTGCTCGGGAATTTTATGATTCGGGAATTTAATTATTCGGAAATTTTATTATTAGGAAATTTTGTAATTCGGGAATTTTATCATTCGATAATTTCCCAATTCGGGAATTTTATCATTCGAGAATTTTATTATTTTTGAATTTTACAATTCAGGAATTTTATTTCTCGGGAATTTTATAATTTGGAAATTTTCCAATTCGGGAATTTTATTATTCGGGAGTTTTTATTCGAAAATATTATATACTGTTCGGGAGTTTTCCCATCCGGGAATTTCATTATTCGGGAATTTTAGAATTCGGCCATTTTATTATTCATTTGGAAAATTTCCGAATAAAAAAATTCCCGACAGATAATTTCCGAATTGTTAAATATCCGAACTAGAAAATTCTCGAATTTAAACGAATAAAAAAGTGCTCTTTAATAAATATTATATATTTATTAAAAAAAAATTAATCAAATATTTTTTTCAATTATTTTTTGAATTTAAAATAACAATATTTTTATAAAAATTGTATAAAAATGAATTTGAAAGCACGTGAGCCTCGATAGAAAAAAAATAAATTTCTCCCTAAGTTTTCTCTAAAACGATTTTTGAGAAATTTTTTTTTAAATACTATGCACATTATAAAAAAAAATCATTCAACTATTGTTATTTTAAATTAAAACAACAATTTTTAAAAACATCAAACATTAAAAAAAGTTTTACTTTGATAAAAATATTTTATTTTTTTATTTTTAATGAATTAATAATATTTAAAAAAAACTCTTTTCAATTGTTTCAATTCGGCGATTTTATAATTTGGTAATTTTTTGTCGGGGGTTTTATTGTTCGGGAATTTTCTATTTCGAATATTTTATAATTCGCCAATTTTCTGTAGGGAATTTCCCAATTCGGGGCTTTTATTTTTCGACAATTTTATAATTTCGGGAATTTCATTATTCGAAAATTTTTTAATTCTGGAATATGACAGTATCGGGAATTTTATTCTTCGGAATTTTTCAGTCGTCCTTTCTAAGGAACAAATGAAAATTCCCGAAATTGAAAAATTCCCGAATATATAATGCAATTGCCGAAATTTAAAAATCACGAATTGAAAAATTTTTGAATAACAAAATACCCGAACAGTTTATGAAATTACCGAATCGGAAAATTCTCGACAGAAAATTGGGGCCGGAAAATTCCCGAATTATAAAATATCCGAACTAGAAAATTCCCGAAATCAAAAATTCGTGAATTTGAACAATTAAGAAAATGGTTCTTTCATAAATATTATTTATTTATTAAAAACACAATAATCGAATATTTTTATCAAAGAAATTTTGTTTAAGTTTAAAGTTTTTTGAGTTATTATTTAAATTCAAATTAATAATCATTGTATAAAAGTTGTATTAAAAATAAATTCAAAAACACGTGAGCCTCGAACGAAAAAAGAAATTTCTCCCCAAATTTTCTTTAAACCTAATAACATTTTTTAAACAAACTTAGCAGTATTAAATTCAGCATTGAATCATCTTGATGTTCCTTATTAACTTTTTTTTTTAAATTACCAATTCGATTTTTGAGAAATTTTTTTGTAATTTAAAAAAAAATACTATGCATTTTATTAAACAAAATTTTTCATTCAGAAATATATTTTTTTCAATACTATTGTTATTTTTAATTCAAACAATAATTTTAAAAAAAACTTTGAACATTGAAAAAATTTCTTTTTTGATGAAAATATTTGATTATTTTATTATTAATGAATTAATAATATTTAACAAGAAACATTTTTCAAATGATTTAAATTCGGGAATCTTATAAGTTTACAATTTTCTTTCTGGAATTTTGTTCTTCGGAAATTTTCAAATTCGGTAATATTATAAACTGTCGGGAAATTTATTATTCGGGAATTTTCCGATTCGGGATTTTTATATTTCGGCAATTTTATAATTTCGTGAATATTATTATTCGAGAATTTTTCAATTCGGGAATTTCCCAGTGTCTCCAATTTTAATTTTCGTGATTTTACAGTCGTCCTGACTGAAAAATCTCGAAAAATAACATTCCCGAATAGGAAAATTATAAAATAATAAAATTGCCGAAATATAAAAATCCCGAATTGAAAAAATTGCTTCTTTATCTATATTATTTATTTATTAAAAATACAGTAATGAAATATTTTGATCACAGAGTTTGTTTTTAATATTTAATTTTTTAAATTAATTGTTAAATAATTTAAAAAAAAATTGTTAATGCAATTTTTTTTTTAATTAATGCTTTTGTAATAAAAATATTGGTAATGTATTGTTCTATTTCATTGAGCAATATTGTCTACAACTCAAAATACTTGAATCCTCAACAAAAAAAGATTTTTCCGTCAATAGAGAAAAAAATTTTATTCAAAATGTAGAATTTTCAAATCAAAAAAGGTGAATTTTCTACCAAGAAGATTAAATTTCTCCTACAAGAGACAAATTCTTAACAAAATACATGAATTTTGAACCAAATAGTTGAAATGGTAAACTAAGAAGGTCAATTTTCAACCAAAATTAAATAGTTCCATTTGAAAAATTAATTTTTAATAAAGAAGAATACAATCTAAATTGTCAAAAGAGAATCTGGAAGATTTCAAGAAATTTTTTTTTTAATTTTGTAGAATTTTTGTAATATTTTAAGAAATATTCGAATCCGTTCAAAAAATAATTAGATGATTTAAAAAAAATCCAAATTATTTAAAATTTGAAAAGATTTTAAAAATTTTGAAACAAAATGTAGATTTTTTTAGATTTTGAAATAAAATGTTGAACTTTTTTAAGAATTTGGAAAGGTTTTAAGATAATAAAAATTTTTCTTGATATAAAAGTTTAAAAGTAATTCAATCAATAATTAATAATTATTTGAAACTACTTAAAATATAATGTAATTTTTAATTCAAACTCGAATTTAAAAAGTATTCAGTTTGAAAAAAAATTCGCAAATTTATTGATTCATTCTTTAATTGACAGCATTAAAAATGATAACGTGGATTTATATTTTTTTAACTGAATCTGATTCTTTGAACAGTAGAATTTTTAAAAGTTCAAAAAAAAAGTTATTTCGCAGTATAAATGCATTTAATTAAAATTTTGTTAATTGAAGCGTGTTAATAGCTTTTTCATTTTTAAATAAAAAATTCTTAATTTCAATTCTAAAAGTTTATAATTAAAGAGTTTTTAAATTTTATTGACCGTTCAAAAAAGACCGAGGAACTAAGTATTATCAGTTTGTTTTTAAGTTATATAAATATAATTTTCCTAAGATTCTAGATAAAATTCAAAAAGATTCTTGAAGAATTCAGATGTATTGAAAAACAATCTAGAAAATTTAAAAAACATTTTTTTTTTCATTACAGGATTTTACAAAATATTAGAAAAAACTCTAGTCGGTTTATAAGATATTTAGGACATTTAGATTTTCAGAAGAAATTAAAAAATATTTCATTTTTCAGAAGACTTTTCAAATTTTAGAATATTTCTAATCTCTTCGAAACTTCTAAAATTCCTGATCGTATTTCAAACAGATTAAATTTTTTTTTTAATTTCGAGAAATCTTCCAGAATTAAAAAAATTGCCCTAAAATCTCACAGATTTTTTCCACATTTTTAGAAACCTTTTAAAATCTGTTGAAATTTTCTTTGAAAATTAATTTTTTAAATTAATCTCATCAAATTTGAAATTATTTTAAAATCTTTTCAAAACTTGTACACCTTCTAAATATCTTCTAAAATGATTCGATTTTTTTTTGTAATTTTTCCAAATTGAAAAAATTGCCTTAAAATCTTCCAGATGATTTTTGACAATTTAGGAAATCTTTCAAAGTTTTTTAAAATACTTTTAAATATTCTCGGAGAATTAATTTTTAAAAATAAAAAGCATTTGAAATTATGCTAGAAATCTTAAGAAATTTTTTAATTCACTCAAAAGCTTTCAAAATTCTCAAGATTTAAATTATTTTCTAATATTTTCAAAACTTCTGAATATCTGTTTGAAACAATTCGTTTTTCTGAAAATTTGTCTAAATTCTGCAAAATTGAAAAAAAATTTCCTAATATTTTCCAGATTATTTTTGGACATATTGTGAAATCTTCAAAACTTAAAGAAATTCTTTTAAAACAGAACCTAATTGATTTTAAATTTTGCCAGAAATCTAGCAAAATGTTAAGAACAGAATTATTTTCCAATTTTAATAGGTTTTTTATAATTAAAATTGTCTCTTTTATTAATACTGCTTAGAAATATTCAGAAGTCTATTTTATTTTTTAAATGACTTTTAGTCTACAATATTATAATTTTAAATCTTTCGATTTTAAATTATTCAGATTCAAAATTTTGTGCTTTTAGAAATTACACTTATTACACTAATTTTTTAAAACGAATTTAATAACGCTAATTAAAAAAACAGTTTTGAAATATCAAAGACTAAAAAAACATTTCTTATTTTCAAATTTAGTTTTCAAACGAAAAAATGGATTTTATTTAATTTCGACTGATTTGAAATTACGGTGTTGAATTTCAAATCTTTTCATTTTGAAACAAATTTAATTCAAAAATTTGATATTGTTGAATTTTCAACCAAAAAATCTGAATTCCCAAGAAAAAGTGACATAGTTTATATTTAATCAACAAACATGAAATGTATACAAAAAAAAGTTTTTTAAAACCAAAAAGACGAATTTTCAACAAATAAAGATTGCTCACTGAAGAAAGAAAATTTGACCTAAATTGTTGAACCTTTAAGCCAAAAGACGAATTTTCTCTAAAAAAATGAATTTACAAACAAAAAATATGACTTCAGCAAAAAATCAGTTTTCCACGAAACTGATGCATTTTTACCCAACAAAAATCAAATTTTAAACCAACAAAATTATTTTTTTACCAAAAAGCGAGAATTTTCAACTAAAAAAGATCAATCTTAAAAAAATGGAAAAGTTACATTTTCAGTTAAAAAATTAATTTTAAACAAAAAAAAAAAAGACTTTATAAATCAAAAAGATAAATTAAAAAAAAATAGTTGAATTTTCTGTTGAAAAAGATTTTAGTTGACTTTTCACGATGAAAATATGAATTTTTAACCAAGAAATAAGTTTCCACGAAAAAAATTGAATTTTCAATTCAAAAGGACGAATTTTTACCCAAAAAGGATGACTTCTTAATGAAATTGTTGAATTTTCTACTCAATAGTTGCATTTTTATCAAAAAAAAAATGAAATTTCTCTTAAAACAGATGAATTTTTATTTAAAAATAAAACCAATTAAAAAAAAAATTTGAATTTTCATCCAGGAAAGATTCCAGTTGACTTTTCAAGATCAAAATATGAATTTTTTAACAAAAAATAAGTTTCTACGAACAAAATTAAATTTTTCATCCAAAAAGACAAATTTGTTCAACCGAAAGGGATGAATTTTTAACGAAATAGTTGAATTTTCTACCAAATAGTACTAAATCGGATAATTTGTTAATAAAAAAAAGGACACATTTTTTTTAAAGTTGAACTTTCATCCAGAAAAGCTTTCAGTTCATTTTTTAACCGCAAAATATGAATTTTAAACAAAAAGTAAGTTTTCTACGAAATAGTTAAATTTTCAGCAAATTAGTAGAATTTTCAACCACAAGTATAACTTTTTAACAAAATAGTTTTATGTTCAACCAAACAAATGCATTTTTATCCAGGAAAGATGAAATTGCTCTTAAAACAATGAATTTTTAATTAAAAAAAAAAAACAAGTTTTCAAAAAAATAGTTGAATTTTCATCCATAAAAAAATTTGAGTCCTACTTTTAACACCAAAATATTAAATTTACCCAAAAAGTAAATTTTCTACAAAATAGTTAAATTTTCGACAAAAAAGCAGAATTTTCAACCAAAAAGTATGTCTTTTCAACAAAATTGTTGAAGTTTAAACCAAACAGTTGCATTTTTATCCAAGAAAGATGAAATATTTCTCTTAAAACAGATGAATTAAACGAAAAATTATTTTAAATAATTTTTTTCTGAAAAAAGATCTTCTCCTTTCGCTCCGCTGGGAATCGAACCACAGAACTACTGATTTCCGGTCAGGTGCTTTCCCATTAAGCTACTAGAGAGATCGAGAGAAGAAACTTTTTTCAGAAATACACGCAATATTTTGCTAGATGGTACAAATTAAATTTTTCAAGGAATCTGTATTATCACTAGAGAATAACAGAAAATATTTAACGTATTTTCAGACTATTTTTCTTCTAGTCTGAAAAGACGTGAAATATTTTCTATTATTTTCTAATGATAATACAGATTTCCTGAAAAATTTGATTTGTACCATCTAGCAAAATATTGCGTGTATTTCTGAAAAAAGTTTCTTCTCTCGATCTCTCTAGTAGCTTAATGGGAAAGCACCTGACCGGAAATCAGTAGTTCTGTGGTTCGATTCCCAGCGGAGCGAAAGGAGAAGATCTTTTTTCAGAAAAAAATTATTGAAAATAATTTTTCTTTCATAGCACCATCTATTCTGAAAAGACGTTAAATATTTTCTGTTATTCTCTAATGATAATACAGATTCCTCTAAAAAAAAATAGTTACATTTTCATCCAAAGGAGATTCCAGTCCACTTTCCAACAAAAAAATAAGAATTGTAAATTATAAGTTAATTTTATGCTAAATAGTCGATATGTTTAATTTTCAGCCAAACTGTTGCATTGTCCAGGAAAAATGAAAATTCTACTAAAACTACAGAAAAATACAAATTTTAAAGAAAAAGTAAATTTTCTAGAAAATAGTTTAATTTTAAACAAAACAGTTGCATTTTTGTCCACGAAAGATGCAATATTTCTACAAAAAAGATGGATTTTTAAATTAAAAAGACAAATTTTCAGAAAAACTATTTTTCTTCCAAAAAAGATTTCAGTTGACTTATCAGCAACAAAATATGAATTTTAAATAAAAGGTCAATATTATACGAAAAGAGTTGAATTTGTAATCCAAAAAGACGAATTTTTAACAAAACAGTTGAATTTGCAAAAAATTATGTCTTTTTAAGATAATTGTTAAATTTTCAAACAAATAATAAAATTTATAACTAAAAAGATAATCTCCATGAAAAAGTTTTTGCGAATTTTCAAAAATTACGTACATGAGTGAAGGACCCCCTCCTCCCTACCGTAACAAATCGTAAGAAAATGTCTCGACCCCCCCCCCCCAATAATTTCTTTAAAAATCGTGAAAAAACCTTATGAAAAAAAATATTCAAGAAATATAAGAAATGTTCTCATATATGTTTACGGCATACATAAGGTATCAAGACGATCGATTTTCAGTAGAAGGTACTGATAGCCATTGTATTTCACTTCCTGCAATTTTCTTCAATATTTTCCCACCCTCTTTTCCCCAACTTTCTTTCTTCATACCAACAGAAGCGAATATTAAAAAAAGGTGATTATGCTCTATTTCAACAATTCACAAGCATTCAAAGTACCGCTCCAATGCTTAAATTTTTTATTGACGTTCATTCTTTTTCACCCTTGGGAAAAAATGACGAAAAGTCTGTAAATAGAACGAACATATGCACGTATCTCTATCATTCTCTTTTTATTTCAAATATGCGGATTCGCATTTTTCTTCCTTTTTTCCCTTCTGTTTCAGACTGGAGTTCTCGTTTTTAATTTTCCAGGACACAAAGATCACTCATTTATTTTATTCATATTTTACAATAGGAATATTTTTTATATGGAACGTTAATTATAAAAGGAAAAAGAAAATTACTTGCTTGAGAGCTACTAGCATCATCAATTGCGCGCTATTGTTATTATTATTATTTTATTATTATATTATATATTATTTTTAAAGACCGGTGAAACAGAGGTCTATACACACTAGGGTGGTCCAAAATTGTGATCGAACATTTTTTTTCACTTTTTGTTTGATAACTTTAAAAAAGTGAGCTAAAGTAATGTTTTTATTATTTAATTATTATAAATTAACTGAAATACAGCACTTCGTCGTCAAAAATGTTGTTCAAATAAAATTTTGAAACTTGTATAATTTTTATAAGTGAATGCACTTTTTTTATAATATAATCATTATAAAGATAGTAAAAATATAAAGAATGCAATATTAAATATAATTTTATAATTTAAATTTTATTATGACTTTTATGATTTATTTAATAGTACGCCAAAAAAATGTAAACCATCCATAATCAATTTAAAGTCAATTTGAAAAAAACATTAATTAATTGTTTAAACAATGGCATAAAGCTTTCAGCAGAATTTACTACTCCTAAAAATCATTCACTACTATGTTTAATTCAGAAAATACGATTTTAAAAATATTTTGTGGAAAAAATAATTGTTTAAGCAAATTTAGTTTGTTTACAAAATTAAAAAATGGTCAATAAATTCTTTCTACATACTATACAGTCAGAAAAATAATTGTAGATGTTCCATTTCATATTATTTTTTAAAAGATTTCAAAAGAAAACTGCTTGAGCAAATAAAAATTGTTTCAACAAATAGAACTTTGTTAAAAATTAGAAGAAATGTATCAAAATAATGTAATTATTCAACAAAAAATAGCATAAGACACCAATTTCAGAAAAAAGTGGACATCTCTGGCTCAATTTTTAAATACGTATTTTGTAAATAAACAATATTTAATTTTTTAAATAATCACATAATGTTTTAAAAAAAGTTCACTAATCCAAACAATGACTAACTATTACATTTCATAAATTAAATTTATTCAGAAAAAAGATCTGCTCCTTTTGCTCCGCTGGGATTTGAACGCCAGGTCAACTGATTGCCGGTCAGCTGTTAGTTTTTAATACAAGTCAATTTTTATACTATTTTGTACATTCTCTGGGAAAAAATATTTGTTTAAATGAGTTAAATTCATTTAAACAATTACAAATTGTTTAAAAAGTCATAAAGGATATTCAAATTGTCCATCAGTAATTATTTGTATAAAAAAAGATGGCAGAAATTGTTGGAAATTAACAATAATACGTAAAAATGTAGTATTTTGATTTTTGGGTCATATTTGGGACGCTTGGGGGGTAAGGGTGGGTTAAAAAAAAAAGTTATTAGTATGGTTTCATTTCGTAGACACGCCTCTTCAATCCCTAAAAATCTTGGCATGTTTCGATCAAACCCTGAAGTATGAGTTCAATTTTTCGAAAATCCAAAATTGCCCCATGTTAATTAAATGGTATTTTAAAGTGCCCGGTGGCATGCGTTGATATTGAAATTTTGAAAAAAATATTACGGATTTTCTTTCTCCGGAAATGGAATCTTTGGGTAGCTCAAAAAACGTTTTTTGGGTCACTCTAAAACACACGGATTTGCCTGGACGTTTGGCGAGGGGAGAGGAAAACTGCAAAAAACCACCCCCTGAGTTCAGCCTGTTTTTCGGCAGTCGAGTTTGAAGGCAGACATTCGAACCTACCCATCGAATGCACACAATTATCCTCGGCGTCAAACCTCTCGCTCAAAAATCCGGTCAAACGTCGCAGATGGTCACCCATCCGAGTACTATCCGCGCTCGAAATCACTTGACATAAAAAATGATTTTGTATACAAAATAAAAATTTCGAATAACTATTTAATTTTCAGGTGTATTTGTATATTTGTTTTGAAGGATACATAGATACAATTTTATTAATATTTTTGAGAAAATTCAAAAAATTTTTGAAAATTTCCGGTATGTCAAATCAAAATTTCAACAGAAACGTCAATATTCAAACAAATAATTGAATTTTCAAACAAACGAGATTAAGTTTCAATCAACTCTATTTTTAATAAAAAAAAGGAATTAATATTTTCCAAACAGATGAATTTTCTACTACAAAGTTTAATTTTCCATCTCAAAAATATGAATTTTCAACAAAAAATTTAATTTTCAACCAAATACATAATTTCCACGGAAAATTTAATAGTTTGTACTTCAATCTAAAATATTGTTCTTTTATATAAAAAAACAGTTGAATTTATAAAAAATTTTTTTAACAAAATCGTTTAAATATCTGAGACTTTTATTTCTTTATTTCTGTTCCAGCATAGTTTGGCGGATTTTAATTTTCTCTTCCAGCATATTTGATCATCAACTTTATTTCTTTATCGACGGGGTACGAAGGAATCTCGAAGAATTTTCAGTGAATTCCAAAGAATTCTAGGTAAATTACGACAAGTTCAATAATTTGTCGTTAATGAAAATTTCATTCTGGCAAAATATGCTGGAAGAGAAATCTAAAATCCGACAAGATATGCCAGAATGGAAAATTAAAGCACGCATATAATCCTGCTATTTCTGTTGACGAAATGAGATCAGGTAACTTTTCACGCAAGGAAATAATCACACAAGAGGTTATTAAAATCCGGAAAAATATGCCGGAAGAGAAAATTTATGAACGCATATAATGCTGCAATTCCAGTTTATAAAATGAGATTGGAAACTCGTATCTGTGAAAGAGATAAATATGCCGAAAGAGAAAATTAAAATCCGGCAAAATTTAAAATCCAGCAAAATATGCCCGAAGAGAATATTAAAATCCGACAAAATATGCCGGAAGAAAAAATCAAAATCTTAAAATATATGCAAGAAGAGAAATATAAAATCCGGCAAAATATGCCGGAAGAGAAAATTAAAATTTTGAAAAAGATGCAAGAAGATAAAATTAAAATCCGGCAAAATATTCCAGATGAAAAAATTAAAATACGACTCAAAGACGGTTTTCTTTACAAATATTTTGTCGAAAAAAATGTCATAGCCATGCAATTTAAAAAAAAATGATCCTTATAGAAGTTATAGATTTGACATACTTTGAGGCAACAAATATGCCTAAAGATGGAGTTAAAATCCAGCAAAATATGCCGGAAGAGAATATTAAAATCCGGTAAAATATATTTGAACTGAAAATTGAAACCTGCAAAATATTATGGACTTAATAATTAAAATCAACAAAATAAAAATCTGTTCAAGTATGCTGGAAGAGAAAATAAAAATCTAACAGAATATCCCAGAAGAGAAAGTCAATATCTGGCAAAATATGCTGGAACAGAAAATCAAAATCCAGCCAAATATGTTGGAAGGAAAAACTAAAATCTGTTAAAATATGACAGAAAATTAAAGAGTGAATATAATCCTACGATTCCTGTTGACAAAAAGAGATTGAAAATTCATTTTTACGCAAGAGATATCTCTCATATGCCGGAAGTGAAAATTAAAATCCGGCAAAATATGCTGAAAGATAAAATAAAAATTTGGCAAAATATGCCAGAAGAGAATGTAAAATTTTTGAAAAATATGCCGGAAGAGAAAATACAAAATGTTCATTTCAAATATTTTGTCGAAAAAAATGTCATAGCCAATACGCCTTTATCACAGAAAAAAGAGAAGAAAAAGGAAGAGAAAATGAAAATCTGACAAAATATGCCTGAAGAGAATGTTAAAATCCAGAAAAATATCAGGCAAAATGTGTCGGAAGAGAAAATAAAAATCTGGCAAAGTATGCCGGAAGAGAAAGTTATAATCCAGCAAAATATCAAGCAAAACATGTCGGGAGAGAAAATAAAAATTTGGCAAATTATGCCGGAAGAGAAAATTAAAATCTGATTAAACATGCAAGAATAGAAAATTAAAGGACGAATATAATTCTTTGATTCCTGCTGTCAAAATAAGATTAGGAACTTCTCTCTACGCAAGAGATAAATATGGCTGAAAATAAAATCAAAATCCGGCAAAATATGCCGGAAGAGAAAGTTAAAATCCGATTCAAAGACGGTTTACATTACAAATCTTCTGTCAAAAAAAATTTCGTAGCCATGGACTTCAAAAAAATTATGATCCTTATATATTTGACATATTTTGAGGCAGCCTTTATCAGAGAGGTAAGAAAAGAGAAAGGAAGAGAAAATTAAAATCTGGTAAAATATTATGGACGTAAAAATTAAAATTAGGCAAAATATATCGGAAGAGAAAATAAAAATCTGGTAAAGTATGCCGGAAGAGAAAATAAAAATTTAACAAAATATCCCGGAAGAGAAAGTCAATATCTGGCAAAATATGCTGGAACAGAAAATCAAAATCCAGCAAAATATGTTGGAAGGAAAAACTAAAATCTGGTAAAATATGACAGAATAGAAAATTAAAGGGTGAATATAATTCTGCGATTCCTGTTGACAATATGAGATTGAAAACTCATTTTTACGCAAGAGACATCTCTCATATGCCGGAAGTGAAAATTAAAATCCGGCAAAATATGCTGAAAGATAAAATAAAAATTTGGCAAAATATGCCAGAAGAGAATGTTAAAATTTGGAAAAATATTCCGGAAGAGAAAATACAAAATGTTCATGACAACTGTTTTGTCAAAAAAAATGTCATAGGCGTGTAATTTAAAAAATGATGATCCTCATAGATTTGATAAATTTTGCGGCTGCTAATAGGCCTTCATCAGAGAGAAAAGTGCGGAAAAAGGAAGAGAATATTAAAATCTAACAAAATATGCCTGAAGAGAATGTTAAAATCCAGCAAAATATCAGGCAAAATGTGTCGGAAGAGAAAATAAAAATCTGGCAAAGTATGCCGGAAGAGAAAATTAAAATCTGACAATACATGCATGAAGAGAAAGTTAACATCCAGCAAAATATGTCGGAAGAGAAAATAAAAATTTGGTAAAGTATGCCGGAAGAGAAAGTTGAAATCTAGCAAAATATCAAGCAAAATATGTCGGAAGAGAAAATACAAATCTGGCAAAGTATGCTGGAAGAGAAAATCAAAATCTGACAAAATATCCCGGAAGAGAAAGTTAGTATCTGGCAAAATATGCTGAAAGAGAAAATCGAAGTCCAGAAAAATATGTTAGAAGAGAAAATTAAAATCTGGTAAACTGTGAAAAAATAGAAAATTAAAGGGTGGATATAATCCTGCAATTCCTGTTGACAAGATGAGATTAGGAAGTCTTTATGCCGGAAGAGAAAGTAAAAATACGGAAAAATATGCCGGAGCAGAATATTAAAATCCGGTAAAATAATTTTGAACTGAAAATTGAAATCTGGCAAAATATTGTGGATGTAAAAATTAAAATCAGGCAAAATATGTCGGAAGAGAAAATAAAAATCTGGCAAAGTATGCCGGAAGAGAAAATAAAAATCTAACAAAATATGCTGGAACAGAAAATCAAAATCCAGCAAAATATGTTGGAAGGGAAAATCAAAATCTGGTAAAATATGATAAAATAGAAAATTAAAGGGTGGATATAATCCTGCAATTCCTGTTGACAAAATGAGATTGGAAACTCCTTTTTACGCAAGAGATATCTCTCATATGCCGGAAGTGAAAATTAAAATCCGGCAAAATATGCTGAAAGATAAAATCAAAATTTGGAAAAATATGCCAGAAGAGAATGTAAAAATTTGGAAAAATATTCCGGAAGAGAAAATAAAAAATATTCATTACAACTGTTTTGTCGAAAAAAAAATTTCATAGGCATGCAATTTAAAAAATGACGATCCTTACAGATTTGATAAATTTTGCGGGAGCTAATAGACCTTCATCAGAGAGAAAAGTGCGGAAAAAGGAATAGAATATTAAAATCTAACAAAATATGCCTGAAGAGAATGTGAAAATCCAGCAAAATATCAGGCAAAATGTGTCGGAAGAGAAAATAAAAATCTGGCAAAGTATGCCGGAAGAGAAAATGAAAATCTGACAATATATGCCTGAAGAGAAAGTGAACATCCAGCAAAATATCTCGGAAGAGAAAATAAAAATTTGGTAAAGTATGCCGGAAGAGAAAATTGAAATCTAGCAAAATATCAAGCAAAATATGTCGGAAGAGAAAATAAAAATCTGGCAAAGTATGCTGGAAGAGAAAATCGAAATCTGACAAAATATCCCGGAAGAGAAAGTTAGTATCTGGCAAAATATGCTGAAAGAGAAAATCGAAATCCAGAAAAATATGTTGGAAGAGAAAATTAAAATCTGGTAAACTGTGAAACAATAGAAAATTAAAGGGTGAATATAATCCTGCAATTCCTGTTGACAATATGAGATTAGGAACTCTTTATGCCGGAAGAGAAAGTAAAAATACGGAAAAATATTCCGGAACAGAATATTAAAATCCGGTAAAATAATTTTGAACTGAAAATTGAAATCTGGCAAAATATTGTAGATGTAAAAATTAAAATCAGGCAAAATATGTCGGAAGAGAAAATAAAAATCTGGCAAAGTATGCCGGAAGAGAAAATAAAAATCTAACAAAATATGATGGAACAGAAAATCAAAATCCAGCAAAATATGTTGGAAGGGAAAATCAAAATCTGGTAAAATATGATAAAATAGAAAATTAAAGGGTGGATATAATCCTGCGATTTCCTGTTGACAAAATGAGATTGGAAACTCCTTTTTATGCAAGAGATATCTCTCATATTCCGGAAAAGAAAATTAAAATCCGGCAAAATATGCTGAAAGATAAAATTAAACTTTGGCAAAATATGCCAGAAGAGAATGTAAAAATTTGGAAAAATATTCCGGAAGAGAAAATAAAAAATGTTCATTACAACTGTTTTGTCGAAAAAAAAATTTCATAGGCATGCAATTTAAAAAATGACGATCCTTACAGATTTGATAAATTTTGCGGCAGCTAATAGACCTTCATCAGAGAGAAAAGTGTGGAAAAACGAAGAGAATATTAAAATCTAACGAAATATGCCTGAAGAGAATGTGAAAATCCAGCAAAATATCAGGCAAAATGTGTCGGAAGAGAAAATAAAAATCTGGCAAAGTATTTCGGAAGAGAAAATTAAAATCTGACAATATATGCATGAAGAGAAAGTTAACATCCAGCAAAATATGTCGGAAGAGAAAATAAAATTTTGGTAAAGTATGCCGGAAGAGAAAGTTAAAATCTAGCAAAATATCAAGCAAAATATGTCGGAAGAGAAAATAAAAATCTGGCAAAGTATGCTGGAAGAGAAAATCAAAATCTGACAAAATATCCCGGAAGAGAAAGTTAGTATCTGGCAAAATATGCTGAAAAAGAAAATCGAAATCCAGAAAAATATGTCGGAAGAGAAAATTAAAATCTGGTAAACTGTGAAAAAATAGAAAATTAAAGGTTGGATATAATCCTGCAATTCCTGTTGACAAAATGAGATTGGAAACTCCTTTTTATGGAAGAGATATCTCTCACATTCCGGAAAAGAAAATTAAAATCCGGCAAAATATGCTGAAAGATAAAATTAAACTTTGGCAAAATATGCCAGAAGAGAATGTAAAAATTTGGAAAAATATGCCGGAAGAGAAAATACAAAATGTCCATTACAAATCTTTTGTCGAAAAAAATGTCTTAGTTATCAGCGAGAAAAGAGAAGAGAAAGGAAGAGAAAATGTGTCGGAAAAGAAAATGAAAATCTGGCTAGGTATGTCGGAGGAGAAAATAAAAATCTGATAAAATATGCCTAAAGAGAAAGTTAAAATCCAGCAAAATATCAAATGTGCAAAATATCCCTGAAGAGAAAATAAAAATCTGGCAAAGTATGCCGGAAGCGAAAATTAAAATCCAGCAAAATATGTTGGAAGAGAAAATTAAAATCTGGTAAAATATGAAAGAATAGAAAATTGAAGGGTGAATATAATCCTGCGATTCTTGTTGACAAAATGAGATCAGAAACTCTTTATGCCGGAAGAGAAAGTAAAAATCTGGTAAAATATGCTGGAGGAGAAAATACCAAATTTTCTTTATAAATCTTTTGTTGAAAAAAATGTCATAGCCCTGCGATTTAAAAAAAAAGATAATCCTTATAGATTTGACATATTTCAGAGGAAAGAGAAAAAAGTGAATGAAAACTTGAGAGGAGAGGGTCTTTTTAAAGGTACCCTAAATCTCTTAAAAGCTTGCCATTATCCCATATTCGTGAGGCGATATCGAAGAAAGACGCCGACGAGATTCTAGTCGCTCAAACCACAAGGGATTATATTTTCCTCTTTGAGGCTCAAAGTAAGGAAATAAGGGCAGACCTTTCTTCATTCATACTCTCTATCTCTCTCTTCTGCAATCCTCTTCCTCTTGTATTGTGATGCATTTATATTCGCTAGATCGAGCAAATTTATTCGTTAAGGCAAATTTAAAAGTGAATGAAATTCTGAAGCATGTTATTTTAATAACTTCTTTACTTTAATAACTTCCACTCTTTCCCACCCTTCATTTCACCTTTGACCCTCTCCCCATCTTCTTCATCCACTACTTCCTCCTCTCCTCGCTTTCCCAGGTGACACTCTTCTTGCCCTATTACCCTTCCTCAACCATCACTTCCCCTCCCTTACTCACCCTCATTTTCCCTAACTCCTCTCCTTAATTTTTGATCACTTACCCTACTTTCCCTGCCATCATTTCCCTTACATTTCCTACTCCGCCCCTCATTTCTCCACCCTTTACCTTCTTCCTCTACTACTTCCTCTCTTCCTCGCTTCCACAGCCAACACTCTCGTTTCCCTATCACCCTTCCTCAACCATCACTTCCCCTTCCTTACTCACCCTCATTTCCCATAACTCCCCTCCTTAATTTCTGATCACTTACCCTACTTTCCCTGCCATAATTTCCCTCACTTTTCCTACTCCGCCCCTCATTTCTTCGCCCTTCATCTTCTTCCTCTACTTCTTCCTCCCCTCCTCGCTTGCCCAGCTGACACGCTCCTTTCCCTATCACCCTTGCTCAACCACCACTTCCACTCTGTTACTCACCCTCAATTTCCCTAACTCCCTTCCCCCCTTTTCGATTAATTACCCTACTATTTCTGCCACCATTTCCTTTACTCTTCCTACTCCGCCCCTCATTTCCTATGCTTTCTCTGTCCTAATTCCCTCTTACTTCCCCTACTTCCCCCCCTTCCCTCATCTCCCCTTGATTATCCTACTTTCCCTCTCCCTCATTTCTGACCCCTCACCCTACTTTCCCTACCAACATTTCCCTTACATTCTTTACTCCGCCCCTCATCTCTCATACTTCCTCTTCCCTAATTCCCCCCGTACTTCCCATACCTCCCACCCCTACCCTAATTTCCCCTTAGTAACCCTACTTTTCCTCCCCCTCGTCTTCCATGACTTCTCCTACTTTCCCTCCCCTCATTTCATCTCACTTCCTCTAAATTTTCTCCACTCATTTCCCCTCAGTTATTATACTTCCCCTCCCATCAATTCCGCTCATTTTCCCTTACTTCCCCTCCTTGGAAAAAATTTCGACGGAAGTAGTTTGGAAGAAATTTAGAAATATTTTTTTAATTTTCAGAAAGCTTTCAAAGTTTAATAATATTTTTAATCTTTTTAAAACTTCAAAAATTCACAAATAGCTTTTAAACTGACTCGAATTATTACTGAAATTTTGTAAAACCGTGTAGAATAAAAAAATTTTCTTACAAATTTTCCAGAATTATTTCTACAGACTTCGGAATCTTTTGAAATTTTTTAAAATCTTTTTTGCTATTTTTTTAATTATGGAGAAATTTTTTAAAATTTTCCAAAAAACTCGGATCATTTTAAAAGATACTTAGAAGCTTGCAAAGATTAGAAAGTAACTTAAATCTTGAGAATATTTCAAAAAGATTAAAACAAATTGTAAATTTTTTAATATTACGAAAAAAACAAACAAATTAATTTAAAAATATTAGTTTTAAGGAAAATTTTTTTGAAATTTTTATAAATATTCTCAAAAATTTTTAAATTTTCTTCATAAATTAATTTTTCAATAATATATATCATTTAAAATTTTCCAGGGAATCTTCAAAAAATGTTTGTATTCTCTTTAAACTTTTCAAAATTCTTAAAAAGCTTAAAATTCTTTTTTCTGAATCTTCAAAAATGCACGTTTTATTTTTATTTTTTAAAATTTTGTTCATATAATTTTTTCATAACATTCAAACCTTCTAAATAATCTTTCAAAACGATTCGATTTTTTCCACATTTTTGTTTATTATGGGAAATTAAAAAAATTGACTAAACGCCTTCTAGATTCTTTTTTAAGAATTTTGGATATCTTTGTAAATGTTTTAAAATCTTTTCAAATAATATCTTCAAATTAATTTATGAAAATGAAAAATCATTCAAAATTTTCACAGCAATCTTTCAAAATCTTTAAAATGCTTCAAAATTTTATTAAAAATATTATTGAAATATGTCTAATTCCTCAGATTTTTTTTTAAATTATTTTTTTTTTTAAATAAAAAATAATTTGAAATTTTTCCAGGAATCTTAGGGAATTTTTTTTATTTTCATTAAACTTTTTTCCAGTAATTTTTTTTTGTAACAGTTTGCATTAATTTTTTTCCTGTGAAAATGATTGTAGTTTTTCGTACTCATATCTGAAAAAAATTTCATTCCAAAATAAAAAAAAAATTAATTTGATTTTTTTTAAATAAATTTTTTGTGAAATTTTGGATCAGACACAACAATTATCCAATTAGGGGTTTTAAGGGTCGAGAATAGTGACTTATCATTTTCATAGAGTCCTCTAGTAAATAAAATTAAAAATGGCCACTGATTTTGAAAAATATCAAAAAAATTTAGTTTACTTTTTCAATTTTTCTCGAGAAGGGTTGTTTCAACGAAAAATATTAACAGAACAAAAAATATGTTTTCTATAGAGATCTAAAACTTTCATTTAAACCATTTTTCAATTTATTTGTAGTAAATAAAAAAAACATGTCTTTTCAGGATTTCCGGGCAATTCATGGCAGAATGAATTCAAATATTTTTTTTTTCAAATTGGACGAAATTTTACACAAGTGATTTTTTAAAAAAAAGAAAAGAATTGAATCCCAGGGCATTTTATCTTCTGAAATTTTTATTTAATGCTACGCCCTAATATAATCAATTAATTATACATTCAATCAAATTTGAACAAATTCAATTTCCGGCATTTATTGACAATATATAATAAGTTATAATTATATAAATAATAATATATAATAAATTAATAATAAGTTCTTTTGATAATTATTAACCCAGGGTGACACTTTAGCTGCCAAAAGTAAGGCATTGCCTTAGACATTCAAGCAGACTGTCGAGGGTTCGAATCCCTGCAGCCATGGATTTTTTCTTAACGGAGAACTGTCAAAATGTGATAAAAGGTTCCAATTTAAAATATTGTTGCAAAGATTACACAAGAGTGTGCAGCGTTGTGTAAAAAATATTTTTTTTTCAATTTATAATAGCGAAGGAGGTTGTCAAAAAGACTAACAGAATGTCACGGACCGAATTTAAGGGGAAATTAGGCTTTACATATTTTCCCGATAAAAAAAAATGTCTGCGAATGAGTATTTCAATTTTGAAGTTTGTTTTTCAAAAAACACTAATTCTTTCTTTAAACCTCTATAACCTATTTGAACAAAAAACTCACCATCTTATTTTTTCCATTCTTTTGTTAAATTTTTTCACTTTCATTGGGAAGACATCCTGTGAGTTTTATGAAAGTCAAATCATTTTTATGGCATCGAACATTTTTTTCGAAAAAGGTTTCAAGAGAATACAAATTTTTTTTTAAGATTGCTGGAAAAATTTCAAATTCTTGTTATTTTGAAAACTGAATTTCAAGAGAAAATTGAAATAGATTTCAAAAATTTTCTGAATGATTTTTGAATATCTCGAAGAATGTAGAAAATAAAAAAAAAATGTTGCAATTTTGGAAGATTTAAAGAAATGTAGATTTTTCATGATTTCCAAAACGAATTGCAAAGCTTTTGAACAATTTTGAAAGGTTAAAAAAAAATGTCTTTAGATTTAGACAAATTTTTTAGTTAATTTTTTTTTAATTTTGGAAAACATTTGAGTTATATAATGAAAATTCATCTTCTTTATTAAAAAGTAAAATTTTTGGTTGAAAATGTATCTGTTTTAGTTCAGTATTCAATTATTTTGTAACAAATTTCAAAGCTTTTTAACAATTTTGAAAGGTTAAAAAAAATGTCTTCAGATTTCTGGAAAAATTTTCAATGTGGTTTGTTTTAAAGAATTAATTTTTAATGAAAATTTAAAAAAAAACTATAAAAAATTTCAAAAGATTTCTAAAAATGCCGAGAAAAATAAGAAAGATTTTAGGGCAAATTTTTTAGTTGATTTTTTAAATAATTTTAGAAAACATTTGAGTCACATAATGAAAATTCATCTTCTTTATTATAGAGTAAAATTTTTTGTTGAAAATGTATGTGTTTTAGCTCAGTAATCAATTATTTTGAAAAAAATTTTGTAAGGGTAAAAAAAATGTCTTCAGATTTCTGGAAAATTTTTTTATGTAGTTTGTTTTAAATAATTAATTTTTAAAGAAAATTTCAAAAAAATATAAAAAATTTCAAAAGATTTCTAAAAATGCCGAGAAAGATATGAAATATTTTAGGGCATATTTTTTAGTTAATTTTTTTAATAATTTTAGAAAACATTGAAGTCACATAATAAAAATTCATTTTCTTTATCAAAAAGTAAAATTTTTGGTTGAAAATTCATCTGTTTTAGCTTAGTATTCAATTATTTTGTACAAAATTTTAAAGCTTAACAATTTTGAAAGGTTAGAAAAAATAAAAATTATTTTTTTCAGATTTCTGGGAAATTTTTCAATGACTTTCATTTTAAATAATCAATTTTTAGAGAAAACTTCGAAAGATTATTAAAAATTTCAAAAGATTTCTAAAAATGTCGAAAAAAATATGAAAGATTTTAAGGCAATTTTGTTAGTTAAATTTTTTTTTTTAAATTTATAAAACATTTGAGTCATATAATAAAAATTTATCTCCTTTATTAAAAATTCAGCTTTTTGGTTGAAAATTAATCTGTTTTGGCTTAGTATTACATTATTTTGTAGAAAATCAGTCTTTTTGGGATTTTTTTTATTTAAAATTAAAATATTTTTCAAATTAAAATATCAACTGAAAGGTTATATCTCATAAGGACCTAACCTACATTTTTACGATTTTACAGGAGAGACAAAAAACATCCTCGGAAATTGAATTTTTTATTTAAAAAAAAATGAGAAAGTAGTATTACATCCGAAAAAATTTAGGGAGAAATTTTTTTTTCTCGAGGAGCACCTTTTTTAACTTCGGACGGAAATCAACAATAATCAATTAAAAAAAATTTAATTCTTCGTTAAAAGTTGAACTATTTTATTAAAAATTAATTTTTTGTTTGAACTTTCATCATTGTAGTTGAAAATTCATTTTTTGTAGAAAATGTAACTTTTTCTATGGAAATTTGTATTTTTTTGTAGAAAGTTCATTTATATGATTTAAAATTAACCTTTCTAATGATCCTTTTTGTTGAAATTTGACTTGAAATATCTGAAATCTTTAAAATTTTTGGTTGAAATTGCTCAAGAATTTTCGAAATATTACATTTGAGCCATGTGATGAGTGGGTCACGTGACCAGATTCCTACCTTACCAGCACTTTTTTTATTTCCTAACTTATTTTCACACGAAGCTCCACATTGAGTTGAAAATTTGAAATACTAAATAAGAAGCACTAAGAAAGGTGTGGCTCGTCCTGAATTTTTATAATTATGAAAAAAGTTTTTTTTATAAATAATTTTTTTTTCATGATAATTGTAATTTAGGACCAGACTCACCTTTCTTAGTGCTTCTTATTTATTATCTTAATTTTTCAACTCGACGTGGCTATTCGTGTGAAAATAAGTTAGGAAATAAAAAAAGTGTCGGTAAGGTAGGAATCCGGGCACGTGAACCACTCGTCGCATGGCCTTAAAATAAATAAATAAACTTAAAAATTAAATAGTTATTTAAAATTTTATTTTGTATTAATATTCTTGGATACGATCCGTATACATTATGCAATGGTGACTAGAATCATCTTATCGGCCGAACATTAGCTTATCTCACCTATTTCCGACTGGACACGATAGACAATCAAGATAAACTGATCCAATATCCTTTTGGTCTGAAAAGGAATGAAGGTGGCTAAAAGCAGGCCACCTACTAGGCAAGGTAAATTTATATTCTCTCATGCAATACTCTGCTAAATTTCCGGCATGATGTTCTTCCTTTTTGTGTTTCCTCGACACCCAAGGCTTCCGGAAACGCAACTTGATCGATAAAAAGTTCGGTCAGCATTAGGGTCACTACATGTCAAAAACAGGTCGTCGTGGCCACTTGTCCCACATTACCCAAAATAATTTTTCAAAGGATTCAACCAAGTGCGAAGTACATGCATTTGTACGTCCCTCTCCCTCTCCCTCTCCCTCTCCCTCTCCCTCTCCCTCTCCCTCTCCCTCTCCCTCTCCCTCTCCCTCTCCCTCTCCCTCTCCC
>CAKNYM010052587.1:119839-138406 GCA_932195095.1 Andricus curvator
TCTTTCTCTTTCTCTTTCTCTTTCTCTTTCTCTTTCTCTTTCTCTTTCTCTTTCTCTTTCTCTTTCTCTTTCTCTTTCTCTTTCTCTTTCTCTTTCTCTTTCTCTTTCTCTTTCTCTTTCTCTTTCTCTTTCTCTTTCTCTTTCTCTTTCTCTTTCTCTTTCTCTTTCTCTTTCTCTTTCTCTTTCTCTTTCTCTTTCTCTTTCTCTTTCTCTTTCTCTTTCTCTTTCTCTTTCTCTTTCTCTTTCTCTTTCTCTTTCTCTTTCTCTTTCTCTTTCTCTTTCTCTTTCTCTTTCTCTTTCTCTTTCTCTTCCTCTTTCTCTTCCTCTTCCTCTTCATCTGCTATTAGCCCTCTCCCATCACCCATCACCCATCACCCATCTCCCCTCTCACATTACCCCTCTCATTTTCCGTTTAAATTTCCCTTTGCCATTCCCTTTCCCTTTCACCACAATAACTTTTTAAAAGATCTAAGCATGTGCACAGTACAAGCAGTTGTTCGCTGACGGAGTCACGCTGACTACAATATTTATTGAATTATTTAGAAAAGGCTGAATTCACCTGGAACTGAGTAAAAATAAAAATGAAGAGTGAAGGAAAATATTTCCAAGTACCCTTCTAAAAATCTAAAATTTTTATTATTGTAATTTTTTTCACCCTCTCCTTTTTTTCAATTACCCCAATTAGAGGTTATTAATGATTTAGCCACACCCCTTCTTTTTTCAAATTACCCCGATTATTCAACAGTTAACCCCCCCTTTGGCAATTTTTTCTTTCCCGTTTGCCCTTTCCCATTTCCCCTTCCTCGCTTACTCCACCTAACCCTTTCCCCATTTTACCTTTCCTCTTTCATCTTTCCCTTTCTATTTTCATTTTTCCCCATTTTCTTTTCTTGTTTCCTCTTCCCCTTTCCCATACTCGAACCCTCTTCCCTCCATCTCCCCATTTCTCCTTTCCCATTTTTCCTTCTTCTTTTCCATTCCGCTTTCCTCTTTCAGTTTTCGCTTTTCGCTTTACCCTTTTCTAGTTTCCATTTTACATTTTCCTCTTTTTCATTTAGCCATTACCCTATTTTCATTTCACACTTTCCCATTGCCTCTTCCTCACTCACTTCTCCCCTATTTTCCCTTTCCTATTTCACATTCCCACTCCCCATTTTCCCTCTCCCCTTTCCTATTTCCCACTTTTACTTTTTCTCTGACTTTAACCAAAATAGGTTTTCAAGGGCTTCAACCAAGTGCGAAGTACATTAATTTGCACGTTGAACCAGGTTGACTTAAGAATTTAATGAATCATCTCAAAGAAGCTGAAAACACTTCTTCTCATTGGCAAATTTAACAATAAGATTAAAAAAAAGTAATTGTGAATAAAAATAAAAAGTAAAGGAAAATATTTCCAAGTACTCCTCCCTGAAATCAAAAAAAAAATATGATGATTTTTTCACGCCTTCACTCCTTTCCAATGACCTCAATCAGAGGTTATTAATAATTGAGTCACACTCCCTTCCCCTTTCAAATTACGCCAAATATTCAAAATTGAAATTGTGTTGAATCCTATTAGAAACCGCATTAAGAATTTGTTATCTCGGTTGTTGGATTTTTCCCTTTCCATTTTTCCTTTTTTTCTTATCCCCTTTCTCAATTTCCCTTTTCCTTTTGCCCTTTCCCATTTTCCCTTCGTCGCTCCCTCCACCCGACCCTCTTCGAATTTTACCTATTTCCTTTCAACTTTTCCTTTCTTTTTTCCTTTTTCCCTTTTCTTATTTCCCTTTCTTCTTCCTCATTTTTTCTCACTGAAAGCCTCTTCCTTTCTATATCCCCAGTTCTCCTTTTTTCTTTTCCAGTTTCCTTCTCCTTCTCCATTCCGCTTTTCTCTTTCAGTTTTCGCTTTTTCCCCCCCTTTTCCAGTTTACACTTTCCCCTTTTTCCTAAATAATTTACCCTTATATTCATTGTCAAATTTCGCTTTTCGTTTTCCTCTTCCAGTTTCTCATCCTCACTCACTTCTCCCCTATTTTCCTTTTCCTATTTGGCATTCTCACTCCCCATTTTCCCTCTCCCATTTCCTCTTTCACACTTTTCCTTTTTCTCTGACTTTAACTAAAATAGGTTTTCAAAGGCTTCAAACAAGTGTGAAGTACATCAATTTGTACGTTGTGGGAACCAGGTTGACATCAGAATTCAATGAATCATCTCAAAAAAGCTGAGAGCACTTGTCTTCGCTGGCAAACTCAACAAGAAGATAAAAAAAAAATTATTGTAAATAAAAATAAAGAGTAAAGGAAAGTACTCCTCCCTGTAATCTAAAATATTTATGATAATTTTTTCACAACCTCAGTCGTTTCCAATGACCCCAATCAGAGATTATCATTGACTTGGCCCTTTCAATTTTTCCTTTTCCTTTTTCCTTCGCCCATTTCCCCTTCCTCAACCCCTCCACCTGACCCTTTTCCAATTTTCCCTTTTCTCTTTCATCTTTTCCTCTCTTTTTTCTTTTTTCCCTTCTCAGTTTTCTCATTTCCTTTTGTTCTTTCCCATTTCCCCTCACTCAAAGCCTCTTCCTTTCTATCTCTCAATTTCGCCTTTCTTCTTTCCCGGTTTTCTTTCTTCTTTTCCATTCCGCTTTTCTCTTTCAGTTTTCGTTTCTCTCTTTCCCCTTTCCCAGTTTCCATTTTACATTTTCCCCTTTTTTCTTAATAATCGACAATTATTTTCATTTTTTAATTTCCCTTTTCGTTTCCCTTTTTCATTCCCCCTTCCTCACTCACCTCTCCCCTATATCTCTTTCCTGTATTCAATTCCCACTTTCCGTTTCCTCTTTTCCTTTCTCCTTTCCTCTTTTCCTTTCTTCTTTGCTGTTTCCCACCTTTCAAATTACCCCAAATATTCAAAATTGAAATTGAATTCAATCCTATTAGAAACCTTATTAAGAATTGGCTATCTCGGTCTTTGGACTGTTCTCTTTCCATTTTTCCTATTCCCTTTTCCTACCCCTTTCTCAATTTTTCCTTTTCCTATTTCCCTCACCCATTTCCCCTCCCTAACACCGACCACCTCACCCTTTTCCAATTTCACCTTTTCCCTTTCATCTTTTTCTTTCTTTTTTCTTTTTTCGCTTCTCAGTTTTCTCATTTCCTTTTCTTCTTCCCCATTTCCCCTTACTCAAAGCCTCTTCCTTTCTATCTCTCAATTTCTCTTTCCCGGCTTCCTTTCTTATTTTTCCATTGCTCTTTCAGTTTTCGTTTTTCTCTTTTCCAGTTTCCATTTCACATTTTCCCCTTTATTCTAAATAATTGAAAATTATTTTCCTTTTTAAATTTACCTTTTCGTTTCCCTTTTCCATTTCCCCTTCATCACACACCTTTCCCCTATTTCCCTTCCGTACATTCCATTTCCACTCTTCATTCTCCTTTCCTGTTTCCTCCTTTCCTTTCTTCTTTCCTCTTTTCCTTTCTTCTTTCCTCTTTCCCACTTTTCCCAATTATCTGATTTTAACCAAAATTGGTTTTCAAAGGATTTAACCAAGTGCGAAGTACATAAATTTGTGCGATGAGGGAACCAGGTTGACTTAAGCATTTAATAAGTCATTTAAAAACGGTTAAGTTCACTTCTCCTGACTGGAAAAGTCAACAGGAAGATTTGAAAAAAATTAATTGTGAATAAAAATAAAGAGTAAAGGAAAATATTTCCAAGTCCCCCTCATAAAATCTAAAATATATATGATAATTTTATCACACCCTCACTCCTTTCCAATGACCCCAATAAGAGGTTATTATTGATTTAGCCACACTATCTTCCCCTTTTAAATTACCCCAAATATTCGGAATTAAAATTGAATTGAATCCTATTAGAAACCGCATTAACAATTGGTTATCTCGGTTTTTGGACTTTTCTCTTGCCATTTTTCCTTTTTCCTAGCCCCTTTCTCAATTCTTCCTTTTCCTTCTTCTCTTACCCGTTTCCCCTTCCTAACCCCCTCCGCCACACCCTTTTCCAATTTTTCCTTTTCCCTTTCATATTTTTCTTTCCTTTTTCCCTTTTCACTTTTCTCATTTCGTTTTCTTCTTCCCCATTTCCCCATACTCAAAGCCTCTTCCTTTCTATCTCCCCATTTCTCCTTTCTTCTTTCCCGGCTTCCTTTCTTATTTTCCATTCCGCTTTACTCTTTCAGTTTTCGCTTTTCTCTTTTCCCTTCTCCAGTTTCCATTTTAAATTTTCAACTTTTAGTTTTAGGAAAATATTTCCAAGTAACCCTCCTAAAAATATAAAATATTTATGATAATTTTTGCACATCCCCTTTCCTTTTTCAATTAATTCCTATCAGGGACTAGTAATAATTTTATTATACCCCTTTCCCTTTTTCAATTACTTCTTTTTTCCATTTTTCTGGGTTCACTTTTCTCGCTTCCCCATTTCCCTTTTCCTTTTCTGTTATTTTTTTCTTTTTGCGCTTTCTCTTTTGTTTGACTTTGACAAAAAAAATAATAATAGAAATAAGGAGTAATGGAACATATTTCCAAGTACGCCTCCTAAGATATTAATATTGATTTTGTCACACCTTGTCTTCCTATCCAATTATCCACAATCAGGGATTAGTAATTTTTTCATACCCCCTTCTCCTTTCATATTTCGAAAAATACCGGAAGTCCAAAATTTAAATTGGTTAAAAATTTAATTAAATCCTTTTGAAATCAGGATACTTTTCCGTATCAGAAATCTTCTTTTTTGGGATTTTTGAGTCGTGCCAAGTTTATATTATTACTGAGTTTAAAAATTCCCGAACAGTTCATAAAATTACTGAATTTCAAATTTTCTAAAAATAAAATGCCCGACAGAAACTAGCCGAATTATAAAATCAGGACACTGTAAACATTCCCGAAACTAGAAAATTCTCGAATTCAAACAATTGAAAAATTGTATTTTAATAAAGATTATTTGTTATGTATAATATATTATATACAGGGTCTCCAAAAAGTAACGAAACATCTAAATACTATTCCAGGTAAAATATTTTTCAAAAAGGTCAAGGTCATTCTTGAAGTAACTTTTAACGAGAAATCCAGTGGTGACCTTTAATTTGACCTTGAGCTTGACCTTCAAGGTTATTTCAAGGCCAACTGTGTTTTTTTAAGTGGGAACTACTATTTTTGACAACGGCAATCGAAAGAGCAGGAAATTTTACGTCCAAACATGTACTCAAGGCAAGGGTCAAGGGTGACCTTGAACTTCAGCTGAAGGTTATTAGGCTTGTCCCAGGTATGGGGCGGGTCCAATCTGTACTGCTGCGTCTCAGGTATTTACGAAAAACGTCGAGGTCATTCTTGAAGTAACTCTTAACGAGGAATCCAATGGTGACCTTGAATTTGACCTTGAGCTTGATCTTCAAGGGCATTTGCAGGTCAATTTTTTTACATTCAGCGTTACCCCGGATAACCCAGGATAACCAGGCCTCATACCTGGGTCAAGCCTAATAACCTTCAGCTGAAGTTTAAGGATACCCTTGACCCATGACCTGAGTAGATTTTTGGACGTAAAATTTTCCGCTCTTTCGATTGCCGTTGTCAAAAATAGGGGATCCCACTTCAAAAAACAAAGTTGACCTTGACCTTTTTGACTCTGTATAATAATAAAATATTCGAATTTTTTTTTTATTATTTATACATTACAAAAATTTTTTGTCGAAAAATAAAATTCCTGCAAAAGAAAGTATTTGAAATAGAAAATTTCCGAAATTATAAAATTTCGGACATATAAAAAATCGAATTGGAAAAATCTTGAACAATAAAATTCCCGAACAGAAGTTGATAAACAATTCGGGAATTTTATTTTTCGGGATTTTTTCAATTTTCGACATGGTTAAATATACGATGTTTATATTAATTTAAAAAAAATTGTTTTGTTGTAAGTTTGCTGCTGATTTCGTTTATTGAGAAAGTGGCACTCTGCATAATTTAATTCATAATGTCAGTTTGTTAGCATCATAACTCCCTTTTCATGTCACATATCCCTCAAAATCAAATAAAGTTGCATCATTAAAGTCCTAGAGCATTGCATTAAAAGTTGAGTAATTTTAATTTGGGTTAATTAATTCAAACCTGTATTAGCTTCTATTATTCAACATTATTTTAGGAATTCAAGTTAATTACCACAAATATGAAGCCAAGCATGAACCATAATAATTCCTATAATCACTATTGAAGGATTTTGTTTTAATATCAATTTCTACTAGAGAATAGTAATTAACTTAATGGGGGTGTATTCATATACAGGTGAAAATCAAAAAGTTGGAATTATTTGATTTAAATTGAATGGGAAAAAACTATTTCAGATCACTATACGACATTTATCATCAACACTTTAATATTTGTTCTTGATTTTGCATTAAATTTCATTATCAGCTACCTTGAAAATTCATGGTCATTTTTCTATAATAAAAGTAAATGTGTATCCTATAAAAAAACAATTTTGTTCTTGAACCTTTTATTGAAACTCGTATCGTTTTTTCATATCTTTAATTTGGTTAATTTTCAATTTTATTTTTTTATATCATTCGTAGATATACTTTAGGTGGAAAATATTGTTAATTAAAATGTTATTGTAGCATGTGTCGTTTTTCCAAAAAGTGTATTTTTTTATTTTTATTGTATTTTTATAACAAAAATTTATAAGAAATTTGTGGATCTTTTTTTGTATGAACAACTTTTTTCTTTTCATTTTTTTCGTCTCTTGTGTTGCTTTTCGAAAAATTTAATTTTTTCATTTCTAATCATATTTTGTTGGATTACAATGAAAACTACTCGTACTATCTAAAAATGATTAATTACACATTTGTAGGCCCTTCTTAGGTGAACAACTTTTGTCTATTAATTTTTTTTCGTACCATGTGTCGTTTGGCCAAAAATTTGATTTGTTTATTTTTCATTTCATTTTTTGCAATTAAAACAATAACCAAAAACTACGCGTTTCATCAAAAAATGGTTCCTAACCAATTCATAGATTTTTTGGGTGTACAATTTTTGTCTATTAATTTTTCTTCGTACAGTGCGTCCTTTTTGCAAAAATTTAATTTTTCACTTCTAATGTTATTTTTTACGATTTAAAGACAAACTACGCATCCTATCAAAAAATGATTAATAAACAACATGTAGCTCTTTTTTTGTGTGAACAACTTTAGTCTATTTATTTTTTTCGTATATTGCGCCGTTTTTCAGATATTTCTATTTTTTATATAACTTTTCATGATTAAAACAAAAACTACGCGTCCTATCAAAAAATTATTTATGACAAATTTTTAGCTATTTTTGTTTGAGCAACTTTTGTCTATTCATTTTTTTCATAGCTTGTGTCGTTTGTCCAAAAAAAATTTTTTTTTTTAATTTTATTATTTACGATTAGAACAGTAAACAAAAATTAAACTTTTCATCAAAAGATGGTTAATTTATGGATTTTTTTTTGGGTGTACAAGTTCTGTCTCTTGATTTTTTTTCGTACCTTGCGTTGTTTTTCCAAAAATGTAATTTTTAATTTTCATTGTTATTCTTCACGATTAAAATAAAACCTACGCATTCTATCAAAACATGATTAATACAAAATGTGTAGCTCTTTTTTGGGGTGAACAACTTTAGTCTATTTATTTTTTTCGTATATTGCGCCGTTTTTCAGATATTTCTATTTTTTATATTATTTTTTATGATTAAAACAAAAACTACGCGTCCTATCAAAAAATTATTTATGACAAATTTTTGGCTATTTTTGTTTGAGCAACTTTTGTCTATTCATTTTTTTCATAGCTTGTGTCGTTTGTCAAAAAAAAAATTTTTTTTAAATTTTATTATTTACGATTAGAACAGTAAACAAAAATTAAACTTTTCATCTAAAGATGGTTAATTTATGGATTTTTTTTGGGTGTACAAATTCTGTCTCTTGATTTCTTTTCGTACCTTGCGTCTTTTCCCAAAAATGTAATTTCTAATTTTCATTGTTATTCTTCACGATTAAAATAAAACCTACGCATTCTATCAAAACATGATTAATAAAAAATTTGTAGCTCATTTTTTGGGTGAACAACTTTTGTCAATTTATTTTTTTCGTAGCTTGTGTCGTCTGTCAAAAAATTTAATTTTGTTATTTTCAATCACGTTTTTTATGAATAAAAGAAAAACTACGCGTCCTATTGAAAATTAATTATAACAAATTTGTGGATATTTTTTGGGTGCACAATTTTTGTATATTCATCTTTTATCGTATCGTGTATAGTTCGACTACAGTATGGAATTTTTCATTATTTTTTGTGCGATTAAAATTTGAATTTTTGAAGAAAATTCAAAAAGTTGTTATAATAATTTTGTAGGGCTTTCAAAAAATAATTTTTTGTTCTGTTAACTTTTTTTTCATATCGTGCGTTATTTGGCCTAAAAATTTTATTTTCGTTTGTTTTTTTGAATTTTGTAAATTTTGTAACTCTGATAATTTTCTTTTCATAAAAAAAAGTCGTGGAAATAAATTGTTCGGCTTCCTGGGTATTACAAATAGCCGTCCATAGAATTTTAAATCTTAAAAAAAAGGTCTAAGAAGTTTTGAGAATGCTCTAATTTTTTTAATTTTTATCCAAAATCAAAACGTAAAGATTTGAAGAAATCTGCGATAGTCAGTTTTCACATAAAACTAAAACCTTCTTTTTATTTCAGATCGAAAGGAAATCTATTTTTTCATGAATAATTTTATGCAAAATGAGCATGAAAAAGATTCACAATAAAAGAAAACAGACTCCCAAACTACCTCCCTTTTCTGCTCATTAGAGACTAAAAATGTAGACCTCATCAATTAATATACCCGAAAAGAAAATATTTTGATTGATATTAATTAAAATTTGATTCAGTCTAATATAATTAATATCTTAAATAATTTTTCTCTGAAAAAAGATCTTATCCTTTTGCTCCGCTGGGAATCGAACCACAGAACTACTGATTTCCGGTCAGATGCTTTCCCATTAAGCTACTAGAGAGATCGAGAGAAGAAACTTTTTTCAGAAATGATAATACAGATTCCTTGAAAAAATTGATTTCTACCATCTAGCAAAATAATGCGTGTATTTCTGAAAAAAGTTTCTTCTCTCGATCTCTCTAGTAGCTTAATGGGAAAGCACCTGACTGGAAATCAGTAGTTCTTTTGTGCGATTCCCAGCGAAGCGAAAGGAAATTTTTTTTCAGAAAAAATTAATTAAAATCATTTTTCTTTCGTAGCTCCATTAAGTCTGAAACGACATTAAATATTTTCTGTTATTCTCTAATGATAATACAGATTCCTTGAATAATCAATATCTTCAGTGATAAAATGATTTTTGAAAGGTTAACTCCCTGTATTTGCATCCTTTCGAAGAAATCCAAAGTTAGCGTATTGTTTATGTCCTTTGCACACTCGGCAATCACCAATTGAAAATTATGACAATTGTTTAAATCACAATATAAAGGCTGTAAAAATGGTTTCAAAATCATTATAATTATTATTAACAATTCGCTTTGAAGACTGTTAAGAGGAATTGTCCGTGTTTATATTCGAATGAATAATAATAATGGCGAGGAGAAAGAAGTTAAAATTTAATAATTTCAAATCAGATTAAAATCAAATTCAAAATCCTATTTAACGTCCAATACTCAAGTTAATGTATAGAATTCCTGAAAATGAAAACAAGAATCCAGCGACCAAATTTGGACAACTTCCGTAAAATGCTCCTATTGTAATTAAAAAAAAATTAAAAAAAAAAAAAAAAAAAAATTTCTCTGAACAAAAATAAATAGCTGCGAATTCGATCTCGAGTGCTTCCACTTTGTTTGTATTTATAATTATATGGTGCTCATTTCACGAGCACTTTGCTTCCCGTTAGCAAATGTATTTGCTTCCTCATAGAGGAAGCATTAGTTATTTTTTTCAATAATAGACAAACCAAACTCTTCATTTTGATCAATTTAAAAATAGAAATTTACAAAAAATGCAAAACTACAAAATAATAAAAAAAAATTGTTTAACACAAGGACAAATCAAATTTTGTATTCGAAATGATAATTTTTCGAGCCTGAAAAGGGATGGGAAAAGTTCTGTAGCACCCTATCTCTTTCCCAGCTTTATGATTTCTTTACAAAAATTGCCAGAATTACCCTATTTGAAAACTTAAGATCAAAAAGTTTTTTCTATTCATGCGTCAACTTTGAATTATGTCAATGAAAAAAGTTTTTCTGTTTGGAGCAGATGACTCAAATATTATAAATGAGCATAACTTCCTTAATCTTCAATAAAGTGTATTAATATTATACATCAATCGATTTGCCTTGAATCTAGGAATCTTTTCCGTTCTTGCATCAATTTTGAATTATGTTAGTGAAAAAAGTTTCACTATAAAAAACCAATTTTCAAAATATATAAATCATAATAACTTCCATACTCTTTAATAAAATGTATTAATATTATATGTCAATCGATTCATTTCGAACCAAGCAATCTTTCATATTCTTGTATCGACTTTAAATTATGTTGAAGAAAAAAGTTTTACTATAAAAAACCGTATTTTCAAATATTATGCATTACTATAGTTTCCTTACTCTTCAATAAAATGTATTAATATTATAGGTCAATCGATTCGAATCGAATAAACACATCTTTTATGTTGTTGCATCAACTTTGAATTATGTTAATGAAAAAAGTTTTACTATAAAAAACCGATTTTCAAAATATATGAATTACCATAACTTCCCTACGCTCTAACCCTTCGAGGACAACGTGGGGTGTATGGCCACCCCAACGGAACAAAAAACGCATATTCGCTGTGTACAGGTTGCAGGAAGACTTCCCGCTTTGAGTACCTTCTCTTTCAGTATCACTGAAGCCCCTGACGCATTTTTTTTTTTGCTTCTTTTTTTTTTTGATTCTAGGTATTTGGGATTGAATCCAAGTATTTCTCGAAACCCGGAAATGCGCCATTAAAAATTTAAACGCAAAAAACAGAGTGGGGTGTGCAAACACCCCACGTTGCTCTATACGTCCCACGATTCCACGTTGTCCTCGAAGGATTAATAAAATATATTAATATTATAGGTCAATCGATTCGCCTCGAACCAAGGAATCTTTTATATTCTTGCATCAACTTTGAATTATGTTAATAAAAAAAGTTTTACTGTAAAAAACCGATTTTTCAAATATTATTAAGTGCTCAGAAAAAATGCAACAAATATTTTTAGAAATCCTTTGGTCAGTTTCAAGATATTAGTCGGGAAAATAAGCCCTCCAAATTTCATCAATTTATTCGCGAGCGTTTTCAAGTTATCGTGTTCACAAAAAAGCGTGACATCCACACATGCACACATCCACACACACCTCCACACATTCATACACACACATCCGGACAATTGCTTAGAACATTGTATTAGACATTCCCTGACTTTTTTTAATTTGCGGTTGGCTAAGTACGTTTTTCACTCATCAGGTTTCTTTGGCGCGTAAAGTTAAATTCATATTAAATTTCTGTAAAATTACTGTGAGTCATTTGTTTGATTTACAAATATCCAAAAATTACGTACACGAATGAAGGACCCCCACCCCCCCCCCTCTTCGTAAGAAATCCTAACAAAATCTCTCGGTTCCTCCCTGCCCTTGAACTATTACGTAATTTACGTACGGTACCGTAAATTCTAAAAAACATCTGGGATCTACACTGGTGGAAACTAGGGGTTGTCCATAAATTAGGTCACCAATTTGAGGGGTGGAGGAGGTCTTACCAAAAGCTGCGGTTGGTAACAGTTTGGTGTAACGGGCTCCAGTGGAAGTAGGGGAGACCGGGGCTAAGCGCCCATAGTTTCTGCATCGTCAATTTTTAATAACAAAATGAAGTTCTGGAAAAACACTAATACAGCTTGAAGTTATTATATTCCAATTACAATTTTGGTTATAGACGCGATTGTCTATGAGCAAAAGTTCAGTTGGTGTTTGACGAAATTGACGCTAACTCTAAAGACCTACGAAAAAAGGCATAGAGGAACCTTTGTAATGGTAACATTTTCCAAAATTTTTTAATTCATTTAATTGAACCTTCCTCAATTTAAAAAGGTCTAATACAATGTTCTAAGAAATTGTCCGGATGCGTGTGTGTGTGTGGATATGTGGATGTCACACTTTCTTGCGAACACGATAACTTAAAAACGGTTTCAGATAAATTGATGAAATTTGGAGGGTTTATTTTCCCCACTCATATCTGGAAACTGACAGAAGGATTTCTGAAAATATTTCTTGCAATTTTTTTTCAGCACTTAATAATATTTTGAAAATCCGTTTTTATAGTAAAACTTTTTTCATTCACATAATTTAAAGTTGATGCAAGAATATAAAAGATTCCTTGGTTCGAGAAGAATCGATTGACCTATAATATTAATATATTTTATTGAAGCGTAGAAAAGTTATGGTAATTTATGTATTTTGGAAATCGGATTTTTATAGTAAAACTTTTTTCATTAACATAATTCAAAGTTGATGCAAGAACAGAAAAGATGAGTTGATTCGATTCGAATCGATTGACTTATAATATTAATACATTTTATTGAAGATTGAGGAAGCTATGGTAATGTATAATATTTGAAAATACGGTTTTTTATAATAAAACTTTCTTCTTTATTATAATTCAAAGTTGATGCAAGGATATGAAAGATTCCTTGGATCGAGACGAATCGATTGACCGACAATATTAATACATTCTATTAAAGAGTAGGGAAGTTATGGTAATTTATATATTTTCAAAATCGATTTTCATTCCAAAAATGTTCTCATTCTCATAATTTATAGTTGTTGCGAGAATGGAAAAGTTGTGTTGATTCAAGACGAATCGATTTGATCATTGATATATTTTATTGAAGAGTAAGGAAGCTATGGTAATGCATAATATTTGAAAACACGATTTTTTATGGTTAAACTTTTTTCACTAATTTAAGTCAAAATTGATGCAAGAACGAAAAAGATTCCTTGATTCGAGGAAAATCGATTGATCTATAATATTAATGCACTTTACTGAAGATTAAGGAAGTTATGCTCATTTATAATATTTGAATCATCTGTTTCTACCAGAAAAACTTTTTTCATCGACATAATTCAAAGTTGATGCATGAATAGAAAAGATTTTTTCATCATAAATTTTCAAATAGAATAATTCTGACAATTTTTTTTTAATCATAAAGCTGGCAAAGGGATAGGGTGCGACAGAACATTCCCCTTCCCTTTTCCAGCTCGAAAAATTATCATTTCGAATACAAAATTTGATTTGTCTGTTTTGTCTTTGTATTTAAAAAATTGTTTTTTATTATTTTGTAATTTTGTATAATAATTATAAATACAAACAAAGTGGAAACACTCGAGATCGAATTCACAGCTAGTTTTAAATTTATTTTTGTCCAAAAAAAAATTTTTTTAAGAAAAAGTTTTTTTTTATATTACAACAGGATCATTTTATAGTGTTTGTCTAAATTTGGTCGTTGGATTCTTGTTTTTATTTTCAGGAATTCTATACATTAGAAAGAAGTTAATTAAATTACGGCATTTAAAGGGAAGTGAAATTATTCTGATAATCCGAGTACTAAGAAGAGAAAGGTCGACTCTATTGCGACGTTGACCTAAATTCCTGCTCTTTCGAATTGACAGTTCTACTGTTACAAGCTTAGGGAGGATTTGTTGTTGAGAACAGTGGAAGGGAGTTGGAAAGAGAAAACGTGAGGTGACATCTAAAAACTTGCTACCCTAGTTTTCAAATTGAGGGGAAGATCTTTAAACATTCTTTACTTCCACCTTGATAAGAAAATCTTCAGTATTTTTCGTTCAACAAATCAGTGAGGGATCGTACCTAAATTAGGTAGCAGCTGAAGGGGGGGGGGGGGGTCGAAATATTTTGTTCCGATTTGTTACGGAAAGGGGGATGAGTGAAAAATGAACCTAGAACACAAAGATTTAAAAAAAGTTGAATTTTCAACAAAATTGTTGAATTTAAAAAAATAGAAGACTTTTTAACAAAATTATTGAATCTTCAAACAAATAGTTGCATTTTTATCCAAGGAGAGTGAAATTTCTACTAAAACAGATAAATTTTCAAATCAAATTAAAAAAAAATTTGAATTCTCTTCAAAAAAAGATTTTAGTTTGACTATTCAACATTAAAATATGAGTTTTAAACAAGAATTAAATTTGCTACGATGATACTGATTTTTCAACCCAAAAAGACGAATTTCCAACAAAACAGTTGAATTTTTCACAAAAAAAGGATGACTTTTTAACAAAATTATTGAATCTTCTACCAAATAGTTGCATTTTTGTTCAAGAAAGATAAAATTTCAACTGAAACAGATGAATTTTCAAATTAAGTAAACAAATTTTCGAATAAATAGTTTAATTTTCATCCAGAAAATATTTTAGTTGACTTTTCAATACCAAAATATGAATTTCAAACAAGTAAATTTTCAAACAAACAATAAATTTAATAACTAAAAAGATAATCATACAAGGCAAATAAATTACTAAAAAGAATATTATTTCAGGGTTACCGCAAAACTTCATTTTAAAAATTCCCTAATTTTTCCCTGAATAATTTTTCATTTTCCCTGACCATTAATAAATAATTAAATACCAAAATATCAAGATTGTAACAATTTACAACTAGAATCTTTTATGAACGGAATAAAAGAAGTTCAAATTAAAATTGAAATATTTCAAATTTATTCTGCTTGACAGTTATTTACAGTTATAGAAATTTTATGACTTTTGCAAGATTTTTACATTCTCATCATAACGAGAAGGTATTGGTTTTATGTAAAATTTGACTTAGTCGGTTTTCATCAAATCTCCACGTTTTGAGACCCCCTGAGTCAGAAAAATTATTTTTTACGAAGGTGTCTGTCTGTCTGTAGTCTGTAGGCACGATAACTTTCGAAAAAAATATCAGATTGGATTTTGCTTTGGCACACTTTTTTACGGCAAAAAAAGCACAAGTTCGTTAACCAGCTATTTTGGACCAAAATTCGAAAAGTTGGAGCATTTTTCAAATTTTTGAAACCATTTTTTTTCAAATTTAAAAATTCTATTCACGGCTGTTTATAGCACTTGGAACCTCAAACAATTTATCCTCATGACTTTTTCCGATAAAAAGAAAATCATCAGAGTTATAGCATTTTCAAAATTAAGAAAAGACAAACGAAAATAAACATTTTAAGCCAAACAGCGCACGCTATGAAAAAAAGTCGATGTAAGAAAAACCTTGCTTTTTGAAAACCCTATAAGATTATCATAACAACTTTTTGAACTTTTTCGAAAAATCAAAAATTCAAATTTTGATCGCATAAAGAATAATGAAAAATCCAAAATTTCATTTTGCGGTCGAATCATGCAAGATAAGAAAAAAATGAATCAACAAAAATTGTGGACTCAAAAAAGATCTACAAATTTTTCATTGATCACTTTTCCACAGGACAGGTAGTTTTTGTTTTATTCGTAAAAAACAGAAAAATGAAAAAATTCAATTTTTGGACCAGCGACACCAGCCACGAAAAAAAAGTGAGACAAAAGTTATTCACATAAACAAGAGCTACAAATTTGTTATTAATCATTTTTTGATATGATGTGTAGTTTTTGTTTCATTCGTAGAAAACAACATGGAAAATAAAAAAATTAAAATTTTGGACAAACGACATAAGCTATGAAAAAAATGAATAAAAAAAGCTGTTCTTCCAAAAAAGAGTAAGAACTCATCTGAATTTGTCATTAATAATTTTTTGATAGGACGCGTAGTTTTTGTTTTAATCGTAAAGAATAACATTAAACATAAAAAAATTAAATTTTTTGAAAAACAACACAAGAGACGAAAAAAATGAAGACAAAAGTTGTTCACCCAAAGAGAGCTACAAATTTGCTATTAATCATTTTTTGATAGGATGCGTAGTTTTTGTTTTAATCGTAAAAAACACTAGAAATAAAAATATTAAATTTTTGGACAAAGGATACAGGCTATGAAAAAAATAAATAGACAAAATTTGCTCTTCCGAAAAAGAGTGAAAACTCATTCAAATTTGTCATCAATAGTTTTTTGATAGGACGCGTAGTTTTTGTTTGTATACCAAAGTTTAATCTTAAAAAATAACATTCAAATTAAAAAAAATGAATGTTTTTGAAAAACGACACAAGGCACGAAAAAAAAATTAATAAACAAAAGTTCTTCACGAAAAAAGGATCCCTAAATTCTGTAATTAATAATTTTGAGATAGGACAAGTAGATTTTCTTTTAATGGTAAAAAATAAGATTAAAAAAAATTAAAATTTTGTAAAAACGACACAAGAGACAAACAAATGAAGACAAAAGTTGTTCAACCAAAAAATATCTACAAATTTGTTATGAACTTTTGTTAAAAAAATATAGTATTCATTAAAAAATCAACTTTTTGGGAAAAAGACACAAGCTACAGTGACATTTTATTTGACAACATTTTTCGCCTAAATTATATCTACAAATTTGCTCAGAACCACCTTACGCTAGGATGCGTATTTTTATTTTTAATCGTAAAAAATAACATTGAAAATTAACGAATTAAATTCATGGAAAAACAATACAAGTTGCAATAAAAGTTTTGATAACAATTTTCAAATATTACAATAATCATGAAGAATAAAATTTGTACTTCATTTTGTAATATCTGAATAAGCAGCCCCAAACCGAGGTACAGAAATAAATATAATATACATTTGATATAATAGAGTTGAACATAATGTAGAAAAGGTCGTATTTTCGACAAAATCGAGTGCGAAGCACGAGATACGTGATGAGAATGTGTTCGTTAAAGCCGAAGGAGCTTTAACAAAAGAGAATTCACAATGACTAAATTACAGTTGTCAATGCGAGCGCATGGGGCGAGGAAAATCGTATCGTAATCGTAATATCGTAATTGTAAAATATCGAGCGCGATACATCATCGAGCGCCCCAGGCGAGCGAAGCGAGCCGCGCGCCTAGCGCGCGATGAGAACGTGCCCGCGCGGCGGGCAGATTTTTTTTCATTTTGAATGTATTCTTATAATAAAAATTGATGAGAAATTTGAAATCTTTTAAAACAATTTTTGTTCATTCATCTGTTTTCGTACCTTGCATCGTTTTTCAAAAAAATTTGATTTTTTTACTGTCAATGTTATTTTCACGAATAGAACAAAAATTAAGCATCCTCTCGGAACATGATTAATGACAAATTTGTACCCCTTTTTTGGATGAACAAATTTTGTTTTTCTCATTTTTTTTGTAGCTTGTGTTATTCCTCTAAAAATTTAATTTTTCTATTTTCAATGCTGTTTTTTACGAATAAACCAAAAACTACGCGTCATATCAAAAAGTGAATAATAAAAAATTTGTAGATCTTTTTTAGTTGCATAATTTGGGTCCATTCATCTTTTGTCGTATCTTGCATAGTTTGACAGCAAAATGTAATTTCATTTTCGTTTTTTTTTTATTTTAAAAATGCTATAACTCTGATAATTTTATTTTTATCGAAAAATTCCATCAGGATAAAATGTTAGAGTTTCCGACTACTATGAACAGACGTGCATGGAATTTTTCAATCTTGAAAAAAATGGTCTCAAAAATTTTCAAAATGCTCTAAGGTTTTTAATTTTGATTAAAAATAGCTGGTTAACGAACTTGTTCCTTCTTTTTTGGCATTAAAGAAGTGTGCCAAAGCACAATTCAATCTTATAATTTATTCGAAAGTTATCGTGCCTACAGACTACAAACAGACTACAGACAGACTACAGACAGACACCTTCGTGAAAATCGTTTTTTCTAAGTCCAATTTCACATAAAACCAATACCTTCTCATTATGATGAGAATGTAAAAATCTTGCAAAAGTCAGAGAATTTCTATAACTTTAAATAACTGTCAAGCAGAATAAATTTGAAATATTTCAATTTCAATTTGAAGTTCTTTTATTCCGTTTATAAAAGGTTCTAGGTGAGAAATGTAACAAGCTTGAGATTTTGGTATTTAATTATTAATGGCCAGGGAAAATGAAAAATTATTCAGAGAAAAATTAGGGAATTTTTAAAATAAAGTTTTGCGGTAACCCTGAAATAATATTCTTTTTAGTAATTTATTTGCCTTGTATTTATATTTATACTACTTTTTTTGCAAATTCTTTCTCCTGAAGATTATGTTTTTAGCTATAAAATTTATTTTTTGTTTGAAAATTTACTTGTTTAAAATTCATATTTTGGTGTTGAAAAGTCAACTAAAATATTTTCTGGATAAAAATTAAACTATTTATTCGAAAATTTGTTTACTTAATTTGAAAATTCATCTGTTTCAGTAGAAATTTTATCTTTCTTGAACAAAAATGCAACTATTTGGTAGAAGATTCAATAATTTTGTTAAAAATTCATCCTTTTTTTCAAATTCAAATGTTTTGTTGCAAATTCGACTTTTTGGGTTGAAAAATCAATTATCTTCGTGGAAAATTGACTTCTTGCTGAAAACCCACATTTGAATGTTGAATAGTCGAACTAAAATCTTTTTTTG
>CAKNYM010052587.1:161273-178497 GCA_932195095.1 Andricus curvator
TCAATGATTTCCTAATCATTTCACAAAGATTTTTAATATTTGCCAAAGATTCTTAGAGAATTCACAAAGATTTCTATAATTTCACAAATATTACCGAATATTTCAAAAATATTCAAAATATTTCGCAAAGATTTTTGAAGAATTCACAAAGATTTCACAAAGACTTCGTAACGATTTTACAAAGATTTCACAAAGATTTCAATGATTTCCCAAATATTTCGTAAAGACTTCTATTATTTCACAAAGATTTCAGATAGATTTCAAAGATTGAGCAAAGATTTCAATGATTTCACAAAGATTTTCCATATTTCGCAAAGATTCATAGATAATGCACAAAGATTTCACAAAGATTTCACAAAGACTATCATAATTTCCCAAAGATTTTACAAACGTTTCAAATATTTCGCAAATATTTCAAATAGATTTCAAAGATTCCACAAAGACTTATATTATTTCACAAAGATTTCACAAAGATTTCAATAATCTTTAATAAGACTTAAGACTTTAATGATTTCCCAAAGACTTCACAAAGGTTTCAAATGTTTCGCAAAGATTTCAGATAGATTTAAAGAATTTCACAAAGAATTCTATTATTTCACAAAGATTTGAGATAGATTTCACAGATTGAACAAAGATCTCAATGATTTCCTAATGATTTCACAAGGATTTCAAATATTTCGCCGCGATTTTTAGAAAACTCACAAAGATCTCACAAAGATTTTACAAAAATTTCACAAATTTTACCGAATATTTGAAAAGTACTTGAAATATTTCGCAAAGATTTTCAAAGAATTCCCAAAGATTTCACAAAGATTTATAAGAATTCAAAGATTTCAGTTAGATTTCAAAGATTAAACAAAGATTTGACAAAGATTTGACAAAGATGGCAATAATTTTTCAAAGATTTTATAAAAATTTCACAAAGATCTTGAATATTTCGCAAAGATTTCGGATAGAATTAAAAGGTCTCACAAAGACTCCTATTATTTCACAAAGATTTCAGATAGATTTCAAAGATTGAACAAAGATTTCAATGATTTCACAAAGATTTTCAATATATTGCAAAGATTCTTAGAGAATTCACAAAGATTTCAATAATTTCACAAATATTATGGAATATTTCAAAAATATTTCAAATATTTCGCAAAGATTTTTAAAGAATTCATTAAGATTTCGCAAAGACTTCATAAAGATTTTACAAAGATTTCAATGATTTCCCAAAGATTTCACAAAGATAACAGATAGATTTTAAAGATTTCATAAAGACTTCTATTATTCCACAGATATTTCAGATCGATTTCAAAGATTGAGAAAAAAAAGATTTCAATGATTTCACAAAGATTTTTAATATTTCCAAAGATTCTTAGAGAGTTCAAAAAGATTTACAAAGATTTCAAGAAGTCTTCAATGATTTCCCAAAGATTTCACATATTTCGCAAAGATTCCAGATAGATTTTAAAGATTTCACAAAGACTTCTATTATTTCACAAAGATTTCAATAATTTCACCAATATTACCGTATACTTCAAAAATATTTCAAATATTTCGCTTAGATTTTTAAAGACTTCACAAAGATTTTACAAAGATTTCAATGATTTCCCAAAGATTTTGCAAACGCTTCATAAATATTTTACAAAGACTCCAATGATTTCCCAAAGATTTCAAAGATTTCATAAAGGTTTCAAATATTTCGCAAAGATTTCAGAAAGATTAAAAAAATTTCACAAAGAATTCCATTCGTTCACAAAGATTTCAGATAGATTTCCCAGATTGAACAAAGATTTCAATAATTTCACAAATATTACCGAATATTTCAAAAATATTTCGCTAAGATTTTTAAAGAATTTACAAAGATTTTACAAAGATTTCAATGATTTCCCAAAGAGTTCACAAAGATTTTGCAAAGATTTCATGAATATTCTATTCTATTCTATTATTTTACAAAGATTTCAGATAGATTTCAAAGATTGAGCAAAGGTTTTAATGATTTTACAACCATTTTTAATATTTCGCAAAAATTATTAGAAAATTCAAAAAGATTTTAAAAAGATTTCACAAAGACTTCAATGATTTCCCAAAGATTTCACAAAGATTTAAAAGAGTTCAATGATTTCCGGAAGATTTCAATAATTTCACAAATATTACCAAATATTTCAAAAATATTTCAAATATGAACTGAAATGATTTCAGAAAGGTTTCAATGATTTCCGAAAGATTTCGCAAAGAATTCATCTAGATTTTACAAAGATTTCACAAAGACTTCCTTAAGATTTCAAAGATTTCACAAAGATCACAGATAGAATTAAAAGATTTCACAAAGACTTCTATTATTTCGAAAAGATTTCAGATAGATTTTATAGATTACACAAAGATTTCTATTATCTGACAAAGATTTCAGATAGATTTCAAATATTTTCATAAACATTTTAAAGAATTCGGATAGATTTGAAAGACTTCAGAAATACTTCAATCACTTCTCAAAGATTTCACAAAGATTTCAATAATTTCACAAATATTACCGAATATTTCAAAAATATTTCAAATATTTCGCCAAGATTTCAAAGAATTCCCAAACATTTCACAAAGGTTTCAAGTATTTCGCAAAGATTTCAGATGGATTTCAAAGATTTCATAAGGAATTATATTATTTCACAAAGATTTCAGATAGATTTCACAGATTAAAAAGAGATTTCCTAATGATTTCACAAGGATTTCAAATATTTCGCATAGATTTTTAGAAAATTCACAAAGATTTTACCAAGATTTGACAAAGATTTTACTAAGATTTCACAAAGACTTCAATGATTTCCCGAAGATTTAAAATATTTCACAAAGTTTTCAGATAAACTTCCAAGGTTGCCTAACGATTTCAATGATTTCCCGAAGATTTAAATAATTTCACAAATATTACCATATATTTCAAAAATATTTCAAATATGAACTGAACTGATTTCAGAAAAATTTCAATTATTTCCCAAATATTTCGCAAAGACTTCATAAAGATTTTACAAAGATTTCACAAAGATTTCAATGATTTCCCAAAGATTTCACAAAGATAACAGATAGATTTTAAAGATTTAACGAAGACTTCTATTATTTCACAAAGATTTCAGATGGATTTCGAAGATTGAGCAAAGATTTCCTAATGATTTCACAAAGATTTGTAATATTTTGCAAAGATTCTTAGAGAATTCACAAAGATTTCATAAAGATTTTACTAATATTTCACAAAGACTTCAATGATTTCCCAAATACTTCACAAAGATTTCAAATATTTGGCAAAGATTTCAGATAGATTTTAAAGATTTCACAAAGACTTCTGCTATTTCACAAAGATTTCAGATAGATTTCAAATTTTTTCACAAAGATTTCAAAGAATTCGGATAGATTTAAAATACTTTACAAAGGATTTAATCATTTCTCGATGATTTCCCAGAGATTTGAAAGATTTCACAAAGGTTTCAAATATTTCGCCAACATTTCAGATAGATTTCACAAATTGAACAAAGATTTCAATGATTTCCTAATGATTTCACAAGGATTTCAAATATCTCGAATAGACTTGCAGAAAGTTCGCGAAGATTTTACAAAGATTTCAGAAAGATTTCAATTATTTCACAAAGATTTCAAAGATTTCACAAAGATTTAAAATATTTTGCAAAGATGACGGATATATTTCAAAGATTTGACAAAATACTACTGTTATTTCACAAGAATTTCAACAATTTCACCAATTTTATCGAATATTTCAGAAATACTTAAAATATGTCGCAAAGATTTTCAAAGGATTCCCAAAGATTTCACAAAAATTTTAAAGAGTTTAATGATTTCCGAAATACTTCACAAAGGTTTAAATAATTTCACAAATATTACTAAATATTTTAAATATTCTGCAAAGATTACTAAAGATTTGACCAAATTTCAATGATTTTCATAAGATTTTATAAAGATTTCACAAAGATTTTGCAAAGACTTCATGAAGATTTCACAAAGACTTCAATGATTTCCCAAAGATTCCCAACGAAGACTTTAATCATTTCTCAAAGATTTCACAAATTCAGATAGATTGCACAGATTGAACAAAGATTTCAATGATTTCACAAGGATTTCAAATATTTCGCATAGATTTTTAGAAAATTCACAAAGATTTTACAAAGATTTCACTGAGATTTCAGAAAGACTTCAATGATTTCCCAAAGATTTAAAATATTTTACAAAGTTTTTAGATAAACTTCCAAGATTTCACAAAGACTTCAATGATTTCCCAAAGATTTCACAAAGATTTCAAATATTTTTCAAAGATTTCAGATAGATTTTAAAGATTTCACAAAGATTTCAATAATTTGACAAATATTACCAATATTTCCAACTTCTTCCTAAGCACTTCCTCGAAAATTTTATACCTCTCTGACATGAGTGTGATACACCTGTATTCTTGCAACCTTTTTACTTCCACTCTCTTAATCAACGGCACTACCAGCCATGTCTTCCATTCATCCGGCCACCCTTCGCCTCCCCTAACCTTGTTGCGAATCCTCCACATCTCTTCTTTCACCTCTTTTTTTTATATATTTCAGTTCTTCATTCTCCAAGCCATTCTTACCTGTCACTTCTTTCTTTTCAGTCTTGAAATCGCCTCTTTTACCACTTTCTCTACCATTTCCTTTCTTCCTCTTCAGCTTCTTCTCTACCTCTTCTATATTTCTTTTTCTGTCTCTTTTCCCTCAACGTTCTTTCGTAATATGTCTTTCTCCTGTTTGGCTCCCATTTATCCCTTTGCTTCATTTTCTCATACTCTCCTTCATTCTATCTTTATTTTCCTTGCATTTACTGTCCCATTAACCTATCCGCCCCTCCTCCCCATCATCTTTCACTCCCATCTCTTCCCTTACTTTATCAATTACTCGTTTAAGCTTTTCTAGCCGTGTGTTTACTTCTTTCTCTTTTATAGTCCCTACCTCCTCGTTTTCCAGTTTTTTTCTAAATTCTCTTAACTTATCTTCTCCCAAATGCCCATTTTCAATTTTCTTTCCTCTTCTTCTTCCTTCTTACGCCTACCGCGCTTTGGGCCTCCCCATCTTCCATTCTAACCATCAGCTTCGTTATTCTTTCTTCTGCCAGAGTGTAATCTATTACGGTTTCTCTCATAACTGTGTGCGTATTGTCCCCTTCTTTATCTCCCAGGTATTCCTGTGAAAAATTAACCATCTAGCCACTCTAAACAAGTCCAAAATCCTCCTGCTTCCCTGATCCGTTTCCCTATGTTGATAAGGGTGATAGGATGAGAGGTTAAATGCGACTGAAGGGAGTATTAGCAAGTGTGAATTCGACTAAAAAAATATAAAAGTTTGTGATAGTTGATTTTGAGTTTAAGTTGGCTGTGCTAAGAAACTAGAGGATATGGCAGAGGGTAGGAGTCGTAGGGATGTGAAGAGAGCGGGAATAAAAGCGTCAACTCATTGGGGAAAATAAATTAGAATAAGAGGGTGTCTTTTGGGTAAAGTTTGTAGGGTGCGAGAGAAAGTGACAGGTGGAAGAAGGACCCAAGCTAACTTGGGGAGTAATAGTGATAGGGGTAGTAGCAAAAGGGGAAGGAATATCGCAGGCGAAGATACGAGCAGCGATGACAGTGCTGTTGAAGGGGAGTGAAGGGGTGAAGGTCAGCGAAGGGTAGAAACCCGGGATGAAATAAGAAAAAGTGAAGACAGGGTCGAAGATTTAGAAGAGGGCAATGATATTAAGGAAGTCAATACAAAAAAAGAACGCTGGAGTGAGATATTGAGGATGTTAATATGCTCAGTAAATTAGAAGCTCTTATGAAGGGATTCAGAGAAAAGACTTGAGGAAAACTGGATCATATGAAGAGGCCAGGTGAAAGGTAAAAGAGGAGGTAATAAAGGTGAGAAAGAAATGGGAAGAATAGGATAAATTATGGAAACGGGAGAAAAATGTTTGGAATGAATTGGAAAGTATAGAGAAAAGGTGGAGAGAAAATGGGCGACAGGAAAAGGGAAATAAAACAGTTAGAAGAGAGGTGTGCAAACTAGAAACAAGGAATGAGTATATGAGTGTATTTGAGGAGAATGAAAGGTTGCGTTTGAGTCTGATTGAGTTTAAAAGGAGAATGGAAGAAAGATAGGGGGCGAAGAGGGGGGAAAAATAATTGAGGGCATGGAAGTGGACAGTGAAGAGGGAAAGGAAGATATTAGAAACCTGATGATAGATATCGGTGCTTAGGTCAGACGGGAAGGTATATAGAGACTAGGAGGAAGAAAGGAGGAAAGCAATGTCTGTTTTTAGTGAAATTAGGGAGTGTGGAGGAGAGATATGAAGCTGTGTAGACGAAGTTCGTGAAAGGAATAAATGAAAGAATCGAAGAAGATTTGACATAGTTAGAGAGAAAAAATGGCTAATCAAGCGAAAAGCATGGTTGAAGAGGAATAACGGTGATGGGGTTAGGATGGGAAGAGACACGTAATGGGTGTACGGACTGCAAGGGAATAAGAGGAAGGAAATGAGAATACAAGTGTTACTAGAAAGGGGCAGGGGTTGCGACACGAGGATTTGATTGCAAGGAAGAGAGGAGAGAAATGCCAAAAGAGAGGCGAAAGTAGCATTTTGGATGGTGTCAGGGTTAGAATACAAGGAAAAACGATAGGATAGGAAAGGAAATTGTGGTAGAGGAAGAGAATTGAGAGGATAACCAAAAAAAGGATGAAACAATGGTGTGAAGAATAAAATTAGAAAAAGTTGATGCGGCTGTTGTATATGTGTACAGGAGAAGGGGAGAAGAGAGCGGATAGAAAACGATAAGGAAATGGACCGTGGTTAAAAATTCTATCATTTGGTTGAAAATTCCATTAGTTTGTTTATAATGCAACTATATTGTTAAAAAGTAATCTTTTTTATCAAAAATTCAACTGTTTTTTCAAAAATTCATTTTTTTAGTTGAAAATTAATCTTTTTGGTTTAAAATCAATTTTTCTTGGCTGAAAATTATTCATTTTTTAATTAAATATTTAACTATTCTATTTTTAGTGAAAAACTTATCTCTTTAGGTTGAAAATCCATCCTTTTGGCAGAAATATAATCTTTGTGATCAAAAATGAATGTTTTTGGTTTAAAAATAACCTTTTTCGTTGAAAATTATTTTTTTTTCTTATTTAAAAGTTAATTCTTTTTGAAGAAAATTAAACTATTTTATTTTCAGTGGAATATTATTTCCTTATGGTTGAAAATTCATTTTTTTAATCGATCATTTGTATTTTTGAGTTGAAAATTCATTTATTCAATCCAAAATTCGACAATGTTCTTTAAAATAAATATTTTTCGTTTAAAAATAAACTATTTTGTTGGAAATATATTTATTTTGTTGAAAATTTATCTTTTTTGGTGGAGCATTAATCTTCTTGGTTAAAAATAAATTGTTTTGGTTAAGAAATAAACTATTTTGTTGAAAATTCATTTTTTTCTTGGTTCAAAATTAGTTTTTTTAATCGAAAATTTAACTATTTCATTTTTGGTGAAAAATTATCTTTTTAAGTTGATAATTCATTTATTTAATAAAAAATTCGACAATATACTTTCAAATTAATCTTTTTTGTTGAAAAATGAACTATTTTGTTGAAAAGTTATTCTTTCTTGGTTGAAAACTCATCTTTTAATCGAAAATTTAACTACTATTACATTTTTGGTGCAAACTGATCTTTTTCAATTGACAATTCATGATTTTTTTTACAATTCGTCTTTGTTGGGAAAAATGTAATCCTCTTGGTTAAAAATTTATCCTTCATGGTTAAAAATGCAATTATTTGTTGAGAATTCGTCGTTTTTGGTTGAAATGTTGATTATTTGATTTAAAGTTGAACTACTTTGTACAAAAATTAATTTTTTTCATTAAGGATTCATAATAATAGTTGAAAATTCCACTATTTGCTTTTAAATAAACGTTTATGTTAAAATTTCTATTGTTTTATAGAAAATTCATATTTTTGGTTTGAAAATTTCATAATTTGTTGAAACATCATATTGTTAGGTTGAACATTCAACTTTTTTGTAGATAATTTTCCTTTTTGGCTTCAAAATTAAATAATTTTCTTGAAAATTCGTGTATTTGATTTGAAATTCGTTTTTATTTTGGTAGAAAATTAATCTTGGTCGTAAATTCATCTTTTTGATTGAAAATTCGTTTTTGTTGTTCAAAATTTTTTTTTCATCTGAGTTTTCATCTGAAAGTTTTTCTATTCCATTTTTGGTTGAATCTTTATCCTGTATACTGTATAAGCTAAAAATTCAACTATTTGGAAGAAAATTCATGTATTTTGTTGAAAATTCGACTTTTTGGGTAGAACATTAATCTTGTTTATTGAAAATTTTACTGTTTGGTGGAAAATTTATATATTTTGTTAAAAAGTCGTCTTTTTGGGTAGACAATTATTCTTGTTTGTTGAAATGTCAACTTTTTGTATGAAAATTTAACTATCTTGATAAAAATTTATGTTTCTTAATGGAAAATGATCTTTTTTGTTAACAATTCATCGTTAATGGTAGAAAAGTCATATTTCTTGATTGAAAATGATTTTCTTCGATGAAAAGTCTTTTGAAAAATATGTCAAAAAAATTAAAATATTTTATGGAATTTCAATTTTTTTTTGTTTGAAAATTCGACCATTTGATTGAAAACGCATCTTTGTATGCTGGAAATTCAACTATTTGGTTGGAAATTCAACTATTTCGTTGAAAATCTGATTATTTTTGGAAAATTTAACTATTTCGTTGAGTCATCACTTTTTATCTAAAATTCAACTCTGATGTTAAAAATTCATATCCCTTTGGATTGAAAATTCATTTTCTATGGTAGGAAAGTCATCCTTCTTGGTCAAAAAATTATCTTTCTTGGTTGAAAAGTCACATTTTTTGTTGAAAATTCAACTATTTTGATGAAAAATTTTCCGTGTGACAAAAAGAAAGTGGGTTGGCACCGCCAGACCTTCAAAACAAGTACCATGGCAGCGCCAGGCCTCGACTACACCACTGATTCTTTTACATTAAGAATCTTATAATTCTAACTTTCATTTTCACCAAATGAAATGAAAGAAAAAAAAGTGTATAAGAACGAAATATTTTTTCCAGTTCCCATTTTATAATCGTGTATCAGACGTTATGGTGTGTGTGAAGGGAGAGGTAAAGTTATCGAGTAACAGCAAAAGAAGCAAACATTCAGAAAGCCTTCTTCAGGGAATTGAACTGCAATTCCAATTCAGCTTTTGTACTTTTTATTCGATTCCGATGCTACAGAATTTATAAGGCATTTTGTAGACGAGCGTTTCGACAGCAGCTTCAATATTGAGAAAATGAGCAAAAAGGAAATTAAAGTGTGACCTATAAGAGGATGCATCCAATTATTATTATATTCCGCGATTACTGCTACTTTTTTATTTCCTTATTTTTTTAAAATTATTATTCTAGAACTATTTTCAAATGATTTATAGTGGGTGAGAATTATTTAAAAAATTGTTCATTATGTTATAAACAAATTAATGAAAAAAAGTTATTTTCCGGGATTGGCAATGATTGGCTCATTCCAATCCATAGTTTTCATATTAAATGTGAGATTTCATTCATTATCTTTTTTTTTTTAATTATAATATATGTGTAATTATTATATATAACCCATTACAAAACTCGAATCAATCTTTAATATTATAGGTCAAATATATATATAATATGAATATATATGTATATAACAATATATGTCAACACATAACTCGAACCAAGGAATCTTTAATATTGGTGCATCAACTTTGAATTATGTTGAAGAAAAAAATTTTCCTATAAAAAACCGATTTTTAAAATATATAAAAAAATTATGAAAGTAATATAATGTTTTACAAATAATTGAAAATATATGCTATTTGGAAAACTTTCTAACCATTTTCATAAACAAATACACAGATACTTGCAAAATTGACAATCATAATCAATTACTTAGACAATATTAATAAAAAAAATTTTTTTTTTGGATATTGTTCTACGTATACGTTCAATTTTTGCTTACGGAATCAATTATTAATTTCTTTCCGATGACTCTTTGCTACGACAATTTTCGTATTGACAACAATTAATAATTATTTAACCGATTTGCATAAACAACAAAAGTCTCAAAGCAAAAAGTAATCGAAATGACATTATTGGTTGATTACGTGAACAAAAGTTGAGTGCATTTGTAGAAAAATACTCAAAATCGAAATTTCTTCAGTAATATTGTATATTGTATTCACAAGTTATGAGATATGAATTTCCGTTTGGAAAGTTTCGAGATCCGTCGGTATTGCAGTTCAATATAAAAGCCTTTTTACGAAGTAAAATTTTAAAGCTAAAAGATGATTTCTGAACAATTACAACTCCTATCGACCTTATTTCATGCTTCAAATTATTATTACTTAACATTTCATTTTTTGAATAATTTTTTGAACTCAGAATTTTTGTTACGTATGAGGGCACCCTGACTTGTAACATTTTATTTTAAGAAGTTATTAAATAAATATTTATCAAGAATATTGAATGTAAATTGAACATTTCAATTTAATTTTTAATTTTGCACTGTAGATAACATTTTATATTAATATAATATTGATGGAAATTTAAGTATATTCTATCAGGTATTTCAGGTTAGGTAGGTGAAATCAAAGATGTTTGCAAGCTGAGAGATGAACAATAATACCAATTGCATTGGGACGAAACTTTATTTTCTTCAAAACTCAGAAAAAAATGGTTTTTCGCCATGAGTGTATTTGGATATTATTCTTTATTTTCTGAATTCTCGAAATGAAAAATAATATCCATATACACTTATCTTGAAAAATCGGGAAGACTGAAAAATTCTCGAGAATGTAAAATTCCTGAATTAAAAAATCTCCGAATAATGAAATTCCCAAATAGGAAAATTCCATAATAATAAAATTCCCGGACAGTTTATAATATTACCGAAATGAAAAACTCCCGAATGATGAAATTCCCGACATGAAATTGCCGAACTCTAGAATATCCAAATAACTAGAAAATTCCCCAATTATAAAATTCCCGAATTTAGACAAATGAAAAATTTTTTCGATGAATATTATTTATTTATTAAAAATACAATGATCAAATATTTTAATCAAAAAAAGTTTAATATTTACAGTTTCTGAATTATTGAATTATTGAAAAAATATATTTTTGGATGAAAATTTTTAAACGACTGAAAAATTCTAGAAAATAAAATTCATGACTCTTTCAAATTCCCGATTTGGGAATTTCCCGAATAATACAATTTTTGAATATGTAATAAACTTCCCTAACTGGAAAATTCCCGAATAAAAAATTTTTGAACAGCTTATGGTATTACCAAAATAGGAAATTCCAGACAGTTTATAATATTACCGAGTTTGAAAATTCCCGATAGAAAATTGCCGAAATATAAGATATCCGAACTGGAAAATTCCTGAATTAAAAAACTCCCGAAACAATGGAAAAATGGTTTTCAATCAATATTATTTATTAAAAGTACAATCAAATATTTGTATAAAAAAACATTTTTTTCTGATCAAAGTTTCTAAAATTATTGTTTGAATTCAAAATAAAAATTATTGAAAAAATATATTTTTGGATGAAAATTTTTGGACGATTGAAAAATCCTAAAAAATAAAATTTCCGAATAATATAATTCCCAAATAATGAAATTCCCGAATAAAAAATTCCCAAACAGTTTATGATCTTACCGAAATGGAAAATTCCCGACAGTTTATAATATTACCGAATTTTAAAATTCCCGCTAGAAAATTGCCAAATTATAAAATATACGAACTGAAAAATTATAAAACTCCCGAAACAATGAAAAAATTGTTTTTCAATCAATATTATTTATTTCTTAAAAATACAATAATCAAATATTTTTCTAAGAAAAAATATTTTTCTTCTTCAAAGTTTCTAAAATTATTGTATGAATTTAAAATAACAATATTTGAAGACAATTTTCATCCAGAAATATATTTTTTTTTAAAGTATCGTAATTTCAAAGTTAACCAATAATTTTAGAAACTTTAAACATTAAAAATAATTTTTTTCTTGATAAAAATATTTCATTATTATATTTGTTTAAATTCGGAAATTTTCTAGTTCGGATATTTCATAATTTGGCAATTTTCTGTCGGGAAGTTTTAAATTCGGTAAATTATAAACTATTGGGAATTATCCATTTCGGTGATATCATAAACTGTTCGGGAATTTTCCAATTCGGGAATTTCATTATTCGGGAATTTTGATAACCAGAAATTTTATTACATATTCGAAAATGTTATTATTCGGGAATAAATTTAGAAATTTTTCAAGAATTTTGAAACGTTTCAGGAAAATAAGAAAGTTTCTTAAGATTCCTTGGAAATTTTCCATGATTTAAAAAAAAATTCGAATCATTTAAAAAGATACTTAAAAGTTTTTAAATTTTTTCGTAAATATATTATAATTTGGAAATATTTCAAACAGTTTAAAAAAATATTCAAATTTTCGAAGATTTCGAAATAAAGGTTGGATATTCCTCTAAGGATTTTGAAAGGTTTTAATAATTAAACAATTCTCTTAAGATTTCTAATAAAATTTAAAATAAATTATTATTTAGCAAAATCAATTCAAGAAGAATATTCGAAAGGATTTCAAAACATTTCAAAAGAATTCTAAAATTTAAAAAAAATCTGGAAGGTTTTGAAGCTGTTTTTCTAAGGTTTTAATTTTTTTAGTTTTGGAGAAACTTGTAAAAATTTAAGGATAAATTAAAATAACTTTATAAGATATTGAGAAGTTTTAGAAGTTTTAAGAAACGATTCGAGAATAATTCATATATGGAGAAGATTTAAAAATTTTTTTAACAAAATTTAGATTTTTGAGAATTTTGAAAAAAAAAAAATTTAAGCATTTTAAGAATCTTGAAAAGTTTCAAGAGAATATATTTTTTTTTAAGATTCCTCGCTCCCTTAAGATTTCTTTAATTTTTAAACAGAATTTAAAAAAGATTTCAGAACATTTCAAAAGATGAATTAAAATGTCGAAAAGAAATCGGCAAATTTTTTTAATATTTAAAAATCTTAGAAGCTTTAAAGTGATTAAATATATTTCAAAATATTTTCAAATATATATAGAATATTTTTTATTTTTTTTCCAGACTTCCAAAAGTCCTAAATATATTTGAAACTGAAATGAACTTTTCCTAAGATTTCGTAAAATCCTGTTAAATAAAAAAAATGTCTTTCAAATTAAATTTTAAAAATTAAAAAACCATTGCGTCTAAAATGCCTAAAATCTAATTGAGGATTGTATTTAAATATTTAAAAAGTTTTAACGAATGAATAGTTAATCGAAATTTTTAATTTGCATTAAAAATTATTATTCACCTCAAATCGAAAAATTACACGCGCGCTTAGTGCGCGATTGATATTGCTAGTATTTCTAAAATACAAAAATAACTAAATAAGTAACTATAGTTATTTCTTTTGCAAGAGATTTTAAAAGATTTCAAAAATTTGTAAACAAAACGTATATTTTTGATAATTATGCAATAAAATTGGAATTTTCTCAAGTTATTTCTCCCCTCGAATTCCAGATAAAATTTATCATTTTTTATTTTAAAAAATTAATTTTTAAAAAATATTTGAAATTATTTAAAAACATTTCAAATGATTTCCTATAATTTCGGAAAAGAATGTAGATGATTTTAAATAAAAAATTTCAGCTTTGCAAGATTGAGAAAAAATCGAACAAGTTTAGAAAATATTTAAAAGTTTTGAAAAGATACAAAAATAATTTTAAACTTAAAAACGTTTCAAAATAAAAAATAGATTTTTGAAGATTTCGAATAAAAAATTCATAAGCTTCTAAGAATTTTGAAAGGTTTCACGGGAAAAAAGAAAAAGATTGTTATATTTGAAAATAAATCTTAAGAAAACATATCAAAAGATTTTAAAACGTTCCAAAATATTTCCAAGCTTGTCAAAAAAGAATCTGGAGGTTTTGAAGACATCTTTTTTAAATTTTGCAGATATTTTTTTAAATTTTAGGAAAATTTTGAATGAAAGGGTATCAAGATTATAATTTTTTTTTAAGTTTCCTGGAAATCTAAAATTTAAAAAGATTTGATAACATTAAACATGATTTTCTAAATTGTGAAAAACTAATCTGAAAGATTTTTGAACAATTGAAGAAATAATTCCAGTTGCTTAATTTTTTTCTCGACTAAACAATTTTTTTTGTTTAAATTCGTCTTTTTGGATGAGTTCATCTCTTTTTTATTTAAAATTAAATTTTTTTTTTACTTTCTATAACAACAATATTTTTCCTTGAGAATTTTTTTTTAAATTCAACTACTTGGTTAGAAGTTAAACTACTTTGTTAAAAATTCATTTATTTGGTTAAAGATTCATTATTTTAGTCAAAAATTCATCTATTTGGATAAGATTGAACTATTTTGTTGGAAATTTATTTTTTTACGAATTCAATTGTTTTCAATTTAAATTAAAAATATTTTTCGACTGAAATTTTTAGTTAAGATTGATTATTATAGTTGAAAATTTGTCTTTTTTGGCAGAAAATTAATCTATTTGGTAGAAAATTTATGTATTTGGTTGAAAAATGTAGGTATTTACTGAAAATTCAACTATTTGATTAAAAATTAACTTTTTGTTGAAAATTTATATTTTCTAAAAAAAAAATAAATAAACTGTTTTGTATAAAATTACTCTCTTTTGGAAAATATTTTTTCTTTCTGCTTAAAAATACAACTGATTAAAATTTAATTTATTTCAGCTGTTCTCTTATAAGATTTAAATTAAAAAAAGAAAAAATATTTATTTTTAGCACTGACTTGTAGGCGCAGCATTTTTTTAAATAAAAGTATCCATAAATTCCAATATAAGCAATTATTTAAATCTCGTGCTTTAAATTAGGAGAAAGACCGACTCGAAAGGAAATAAATAGTCTCCTGAATAATTGATGAGGGTCTCGAAAAAATACCGTGGCCTCTGTTTGAGAATAAAACGAGATTAGAATTAGAATTAAATGTTGAATTAATTAAAAATTATTTGAAAAAATGATATTTTAGATAATAAATTTAAAAATTCACCCCTAAAATATAATTGTCACGAATTTATTATATCCTTTTATTATTATATTAATTATTGAAAATTCAACTGTTTATTTATTACACCCATGAAATTAAATTATTTGATGGATTTTTTCCAGTCGACTCTTACCAGAGAAATATTCTGATTTTCAAAAAAAAAAAAAAAATGAAAAAAAAAAATAATCTATGCTTTGATATGCAGATTTAAAAACTGAAATTTCGAAAAAATATCCTTGAATTTATTAAGAAAAAATCATTAAGTTTTGATGAATAATTGAACTGCGTAAATATAAAAAGTCACTTTTTTTAGTTAAAAAATATGATTTTTCGAGCCATTTGTAGTTATATTTTGGTGGAAAGTTCAACTATTAGGATAAAAATTTAACTGTTTGGTAGAAAATTTGGCGTTTTTGCTTGTAAATTCAAAAACATGCTTGAAAATTTTTTTCATCTTGATTGAAGAAACTTTTTTGTTCGAAAATTCAACTATTTTGCTGAAAATTCATTTTTTTTCTGAATTAATTTTTTTACTGGAAATTGAACATTCAACTATTTGGTTGTAAATTCATATATTTTACTGAAAATTCGTCTTCTTTGGCCAAACGTTAATATTCTTGGATAAAAATGCATGTTTTTGGTTGAAAATTGAACTATTTGGTTTGAGGTTGTTTTTTTTTTTGTTGAAAATTGATTTCTTTTGTTGAAAATTGTTTTTTTGGTTTCTGTTGAGAATTAATATTTTATGGCTGAAAATTCATGTATTTTTGTAGAAATTCGTTTTTTTTGTTTAACAATAATTTTTTTCACTAAAACTTGATCTTCCATTTTGCTTAAAAATTTACCTTTTTTAGTTGCAAATTCAACTATTTAGTTAAGAATTTTTCTTTATTTGCTCGATTCCACTCTTTTTTATTTAAAATTAATATCTTTTTTGACTGTAAAGTGTACTCATAATTTTTCTTGGTTGCGAATTCCTCTTTTTTGTTAAAAATTGTATCATTTGTTGAAAAGTTCAATTGTTTTGTTGAAAATTCAACAATTTTGTTATCATTATTCTTTTTTGGTTAAACAATCAACTGTTTCGTTGAAAATTTGTCCCTGTTGGGATGAATAATTCAACTACTTTGGTCAAAAATAAACTTATTGGTTGAAATTTCATATTTGTGGATTGAAAATTCAACTATTTTATATGAAAATTGACTTTTGAACTTGAAAATTTCATAATTTGGTTGCAAAATTTTTTCTGTCTTGTCTAAAGATTCTTTTTTGATTGAAAATTCAATTCCTTTGTTGCTAAATTCAAGTGATTTTAATTTAAAATAAAAACTGAAACGCTTTTTGTAAATTCATATTTTTTGGTCGAAAATATATCTTCTTGGTTAAAAATTCATCCTTTTATTGCAAATTCACCGACTTTGTTGAAAGTTAAACTACTTTTTTTAAAAATCCGTATTTCTTCAAAAATTTATATTTTCTGAAATTAAAAGGTTCCATTTTTGGTTAAAAATTTGTCTTTGGCATTAAAACTTGTCTATTTTTGTATGAATTTAATTTGTTTTGGTTTAAAATGCACCTGTTATGTTGAAATTTGAACTGCTTTTTTGACAATACAATTTCTTGGTTAAAAATTTAACTACTTGGTGAAAAGTTGAACACCTTTCTTAAATACTCTTTTTTTCTGTAGAAAATTTAACTTTCTAACTGGAAATTTAACTATTCTAGTGTCAAAGATTAATCATTCTAGTCGAAAATTTATCTATTCGGTTGAAAATTTAAATTTTTCGAATAAAATTTTTTTTTTTGGTTGAGAATGTATTTCTTTTAACTGAAAATTTAGGTTTTTAAATTTTTTTTTTGAGAAATTATATTTTTGGGTGAAAAATTGTTTGTTGAGATTTCATGTATTTTGTGAAATTTCAACGTTCTCTAAAACATAGCACAATATTAGAAAACTGAAACATTTTTTTTTGAATTCATCTTTTTTGGTAGAAAATTAATTTTTTTGGTGGAAAATTAGTCTTTTTAGTTCAAAATTTATCTTTTTGATTTAAAATGTAACTACTTGGTTGAAAGTTA
>CAKNYM010052587.1:185977-201148 GCA_932195095.1 Andricus curvator
CGGAAATGATTCTCTGATTCGAGGGAAATCAATTGACCTATAATATAATAATACACTTTATTGGAGAGTGAGGAAATTATGCTCATTCATAATATTTGAAAAAAAGGGTTTTATAGTAAAACTGTTTTCACTAACATAATTCAAAATTGATGCAAGAACGGAAAAGATTCCCCAGTTCAAGACAAATCGATTGACCTATAATATTAATACATTTTATTAAGGAATGGTGAAGTTATGGTTATTTATATATTTTGAAAATCGGTTTTTTATAGTAAAACTTTTTTCATAAAAATAATTCAAAGTTGATGCAACAACAGAAAATATGTGTTGATTCGAGACGAATCGATTGACCTATAATATTAATACACTTTATTGAAGAGTAAGACAGTTAAGCTGCTTCATAATATTTGAAAAAACGGTTTTTTATAGTAAAACTTTCTTCATTAACATAATTCAAAATTGATGCAACAACGGAAAAGATGCCTCGATTCAAGTCAAGTCGATTGACCTATAATATTAATACACTTTAATGGAGCGCGAGGAAATTATGCTCATTCATAGTATTTGAAAAATCTGTTTTAAACAGAAGAACTTTTTTCGTCGACATAATTCAAAGTTGATGCATGAATAGAAAAGACTTTTTTGTCATAAATTTTCAAATAAAACAATTTTTGTAAAAAAATATAAAGCGGGGAAAGTGATAGGATGCGACAGAACTTCCCCGTTCCCTTTTATAGATCGAAAATTTTTCAGAATTTTTAAAAGTAAATCAAATTAAAGTAATTTTTGTTTGCTTTTTAAAAGGAGCAATTATCAGAAGTATCGGGAAATTATCTCAATTTATATATTTATCAACTTTAGCAATTTTTCAATAATTCTTATCTTTTTTGTGGGTTTAACAATTTTTTATTTTATTTTGAAAGGTATTCATTTCCAGAAGAGCAGGTGGATATGTCTTTTTGTCCAATAATAGGAATTAATTTTAAGAAGCTCAGTGAAAGCTGCTTATTCCGAGTTGCCACATTTTATTGCACTTTGCGTAGTTTTTCCGAAAAATTAATTTGTTTATTTTTATGTTATTTTTTACGATTTAACCAAAAAAAGCATCCTATAAAAATCTGACTCATAATAAATTTGTTCATTTTTCTTGAGCGACCAACATTTGTTAATCAATTTTTTCATTGTTTGTGTCGTTTGGTCCAAAATGAAGGTTTTTTATTTTTAGCTTTATTTTTCACAATTAAAACAAAAACCACGCGTCCTATAAAAAAATAATTAACAACATTTGTAGATGTTTTCTGGATGGATAATTTTGGTCGAATCATCTTTTTTCGTATCGTGCGTTGTTTTGCTAAAAATGTTCATTTTCGTTTTTTTTTTAATCATGAAAATGCTATAACTCTGATAATTTTTTTTTATCAAAAAAGTCCAAAGATTAATTTTTCAAATTTTCGAGTACTACGAATAACCGTACATGAAATTTAAAAATTTTGAAAAAATGGCCTCAAAACGTGAAGATTTGATGAAAACGGACTAAGTAAAATTTTACATAAAACCAATACCTTCTCATTAGGATGAGAATGTAAAAATTCAAATTGTAATAACAAAGACAACATTTCATTTCTTATCTTATTGAACAAATGTTTTAAAAATGATAAAAGGATTCTATTTATCAATTTATTAAATCTAAATTTCCAAAAAAGTAATTTTATTTGATGATGAAATATATTTCTGAATATGAGTTCTGGAAAAGTTTTTAGTGAATTAGGTTTTATTTTAAAAGATTAATTTAAAAAAAATTATGTTAAAAAAGAATCTGGACGATTTTAAGAATATTTTTTCAAGTTTTGCAGGATTACAAAATTTGTTGCAAATTATTTTAGAGGATATGGGGAAGTTTTGGAAGCTTTGAAAAGATTGAAAAATAATTTTAAGTTTGAAGAGATTTCAACAAATTTTAAACAAAATGAAGATTTTTAAGCTTTGTAAGTATTTTGAAAAGTTATCCTATAACACAATTTTTTCTAAGATTCGAGGGAAAATTTAAATTGATTTTTTATTCTGTAAACATAATTTTCAAAAAATATTGCAAACATTCTTAAACATTTTGAATAATTTCCTAAAATTCAGAAAAAATTGGGAAAAGTGTACGAGGTATTTCAAAGTTTAAAAAAAATGCAAAATAATATTAAACTTAGAAAGATTTCAACTAATGCAACACTTAAAGTATATTTTTGAAGTTTTTTAACAGAAGATTTATACTTTTTCTTTGGAAAGACTAATATTAAATAAAGAAAAATATTTCATTGAGATTTCTGGGAAAATTTGAAAACATTTTTTATTTTACCCAATTTATTTTACAAGAATATTTAAAAAAATTTCAAAACATTCCAAAAGATATCCAAAATTGTCAAAAAAGAATCTGGAATATTTTCGAGCATTTTTTTTGCAGAATTTTTTCAAATATAAGGCATACATTCAAATCGTTTTAAAGGACATGTAGAAGCTTTTAAAAAATTCCAAAAATAATAGAAAAATTTTGAATGTTTACACAAATTCAAAACAAAATGTAGATTTTTGAAGATTTCGGAATGAAATTTTCAAGACTCTTAAAGATTTTGAAACGTTTCAAGATATTGAAATGTTTTTTAAGATTCAAGGGAATAGTTCAAGTGATTCTTTATTAAAAAAAAATACTTAAAAATATTTCAAAAAAATGTCCGAAAATTTACCATATATTTCTAAAAACTTAACCACTTTGTTAAAAGTTCACTTGTTTGGGTAAAAATATAGCATTTCAGTTCAAAATTTATCCTTCGGATGAAAAATGTAACAATTTTATCAAAAATTTATCTTTTTTGGATTATTTCAACTGTTTCTTATCTCAAACAAAAATCTCTTCGAATTGAAATATCAGCTATTTCATTTTTTGATGAGAAATCATCTCTTTCTTTGAATATGAAACTATTGGTTTCGAGATTAACTTTTTGATTAAAATTTTGATTTGACATCTGCAATACCATAAAATATTTCCAATTTTTTTAAAGAATCTTAGGAAAATTATTTCTATATAACCGTAAAAAAATAATTAAAAATAAAAATATTCAGTTAAAAATTAAATAATTATGAGAATAAGACAAGACACCTTAGGCTATGAGAGTCTTGATTTAAAAAGGTTTTAACAATTTTCTGAAATGGTTGTTTTAACAAGGTTTCTTAGTTCCCTGAGGCGCAAATGCCTTTTCTTTATTAATATTAAAAGTACAAAAATGAATATGATGATTAAGTCAGCTCTTATAGGTTTACTCTGATTATTTATCATCAGGGGTTTATTTGAGAAAAAAAGTTTTATTCGTTGAAAAGATTCCAAAATGAAGAGAATAAAATAAATTATTTATATTAAGTCAGAAAATATTGAAATAATATTAAATATTTATTGCAAAAATTGTGGTTTAAGTTTACCATACATTTTCTGCAATATTGTACAGTTTTAGCTTTAAAGCGTTCAAAGCATAATTTCATATTATAATTTTTTGTATCAGTCAATTTGTTAATTGAAAAAATTATTCTAGACTGTAAATAGTGCTAAATATTTTTAAATTAAAAATAATTATTTTGAATTTTTCCAGGAATCTTACAAAATATTTATTTCTTATTTTGAATTCTTTTAAAACACTTAAAAAGTTTTATTTTTTTTAAATCTTCGAAAATATCCATTTTGTTTAAATTTTACAAAATTTGAAATTATTTTTGACATTTTTCAATAATTCCAAATATCTTTTACAATACCAATTTGTTTTTAAATACTAAAAATTCAAAAAAATTGCTTAAAATTAATCTTTTAATCTCTCAAATTATTTTTCGGGGCCAATGAAAAATCCCGATAAATATCATTCCCGAATTGGAAAATTCCCGAATAATAAAACTCTAGAAATTATAAAATTGGGGTAATATAAAAATATCGAATTGGAAAATTCCCAAATAATAAAACTCCTGACAGTTTATAATATTGCCGAATTTTAAAATTTCCGAATTATAAAATTTCTGTATATAAATAATTGAATTGTTTTCGTTAAATATTATTTATTTATCAAGAAGCAATTAATAATCAAATATTTTTATCAAAGAAAATTTTAGTTTAATGTTTAAAGTTTTAAAAATTATTTTTTCAATTTAAAATAACAATAGTTAAACAAAATATATTTCTGAATAAAAAATTGCATATGAAAATGTATATAATATTTTCAAAAAATTACAAAAAACGTTTTCGAAAATCGAATTTTTAATTTTAAAAAACTCAAAAAGAAATTTCGAGATGAATCAGTGCTAAAAAATGTTTTCTTGGATAAAAATATTTGATTTTTGCATTTTAATGAATAAATAATATTTAATTAATAACAAATTTTTGATTGTTTAAAGTTGGGAATTTTCTAGTTGAAATATTTTATAATTTGGCAATTTTATGTTGGGAATTTCATTATTTGGTAATATTACAAAGTGTTCGGAAATTTTCCAATTCGGAGTTTTCATATTTTGACAATTTTTTAATTTCGGGAATTTTCTTTTTCGGTATTTTGCAGTGGCCCCTTAAAATATTTAAAACTTTTTGCAAAATATTTGACCGCTTTCATATTAATTGGAGAAGATTTTCATTAAATATCATTTATTCATTAAAAATATAATTATCAAATATTTTTATCGGAAAAATTTTGTATTTAATGTTTAAAGTTCTTAAAAATTATTTGTTTAATTTAAAATAACAATAGCTAAACAAAATATATTTCTGAATGAAAAATTTTGTTTGAAAATGTACACAGTATTTTTTTTAAATTACAAAAAGTGTCCTCAAAAATCAGATTGGTAATTTGAAAAAAAAATTAAAGATAAACTTTGAATTGAATCCTGCAAAGTTTGCTTGGAAAATTTAATTAGGTTCGGAGAAAATGTAGAGAGAATAATTTCTTTTTTCGTTCGAGGTGAATGTGTTTTTAAATTAATTTTTTTATATAATTTGTATACAATTATTGTTATTATAAATTCAAACAATACTTTTTTTAAACTTCAAAATATAAACAAAATTTTTTCGGATGAATATATATATTTTTTTAATTAATAATTAATATTGATTGAAAACAAAAATTTTAATTGTTTAAATTTGGGAATTTTATAATTCGGAAATAGTTGATCATTGTTTGTAGTGGTAAACTTTTTGAAAAATATTATGTAATCTTTAAACAATTTATTATTGTTTATTTTCAAAAATTCTAAAAATTGAGCTAGAGATGTCCATTTTTTTCTCAAATTGGAATCCTATGCTACTTTTTGCTGAATAATTACATAATTTTGAAACATTTCTTCTGATGTTCAACAAATTTCTATTTATTTGAGCAATTTTTATTTGTTCAAGCATTTTTTTCGATAATTTTAAAAAAGTTGGCTAAGGTAATGTGTTTATTATTTTAATTATTATAAATTACCTAAAATACAGGAGCTCGTCTCCAAAAATGTTATTTAAAGAAAATTTTGAAAATTGAGTCATAACTTTTATTAGTGAATGTATTTTTTTCATAATATAATCATGATATAGATAATAAAAATATAAAGGATGTAAACCATTCATACTCAATTTGAAGGAAATTTGAAAAAAAAAACAATATTTCATTGTTTAAACAATGATAAAAAAAATAGAGCATTAAAATAACTTTTGAGACCATTTTTTTCAAGATTTAAAAACTCTATATACCCTTATCCTTAGTACTCGAAAATTCGAATAATTTATCCTCACGACTTTTTTTGATGAAAAGAAAATTATCAGATCTATAGTATTTTCAAAATTCAAAAAAAGAAACGAAAATGAAAATTTTAATCCAAAAAACGTGAAAAAAGATGGAAAGACGAAAATTGTGCGCCCAAGAAGATCTACAAATTTCTTATCAATTACTTTTTGATAGGACGCGTAGTTTTTGTTTTATTCATAAAACAAAAACATTGAAAATTAAAAAAATAAATTTTTAGACAAACGACACAACCTAAGAAAAAAATAAAAAGAAAAGAGCTGTGTGACGAAAAAAAGCTACACATTTTTTTTTAATCGTTTTTTGTTAGGATACCTTGTATTTGTTTTCATTGTGAAAAATAACATGAAAAATGAAAAGATTGAATTTTTGGAAAAACAACGCAAAATACGAATAAAAATTATGAAAAAAGCTGTTTACCATAAAATGATCTTATAAATTTGTAATTAATCATTTTTTAATGGAACGCGTAGTTTTCGTTTTATTCGTAAAAAATAGCACTGAAAATAAAAAAAAATGTGAAAAAAGGACACGAGGTACGAAAAAAAAATTAATAAACAAAAGTTGTTCACCCAAAAACAATTTTTTCAATTCATCTTTTATTGCACCTTGTGTTCTCGTGACTTTTTTCATTTCGTGCGTTGTTTGGCTTGATATTTTCATTTTTTTTTTAAATTTTGAAAATGCTATAACTTTTTGAGTTTTCATCCAAAATGGCTACTCTGACGAGAATGTAAAAAATGGCCTTAAGCAAATATGTAAATATTCTTTTTTTAACAATTTAGTAATTGGCCTCTGGCTTTTGGGCTTATTCTATCAATATAATTCAAATTCAAAATTGAAGATGCACAATTTTGCTTTCTTATATTTTGTTGCAAATCACGCATAGAAAAATTTAGCAAATTGTTTCGAAGCATCGAAAAAATATTAAACCAAAATTTGGAAAATTTTAGATATTGTGTTTCAAATTTCTTTTATTTATTTAGATTGGAAAAGATGTTGAAAAGGGGTGTTATTTGTCTGAGTGATAATAATTCATAAAAATATAATGTTAGAGATCGTAAAATTGACATACTTCAGACCAAAAGGAATCAATTTGTTGGATCCTTTATTCCAATTCATCGACGTTTCGAAAACACATAGTTTTCCTCATCAGGATGAAGTTATTGAAAAGAGGAGTTTATAAACATCAGCATCAAGTATAAAAAGTTCCAAATTCTCCTTTACCCATTGTTCTTTAAGTTATTTTCCTTCCAGGATACATTTTTATTTAAAAAAATTCAGCATGTAAAACTGTAACATTTTCAAAATCAATTAAATTTCCAGTTTCAACCTGGTGTTTAGCTATGACTTTATGGTTTTTTGGATTTTGTCTAAAATTATCATGATGTTCTTTGATTCTAGTAGAAAGTAATCTACCAGATTAACCAACATAACATTTGTCACAATTCAAACATTGAATTTTATATGCTACCTCAGTAAATTATCTAATAAAAAAGATAACTTTCCATTATACGAAATAGGCACTGTTGGTTTAAAAATTAAATTCCTAACTATATTTATACTAGTTTGGTTGGATGAAGAATCTCTAATTGTTTGAATTTTATTATTCATATGTGCTTGAATAAATTCTATCGGATAATTATTTAAAAAAAAAGAGTTTTTTTGATAAATTCAATATTTGGCTTGTAGAATGATTCATGTGATAATTTAAGAGCTGCATCAATAAGATTTTTTACTATAGAAATTTTTTGTTGTATTGAATGGTTAGAGAAAAAATTCAAATATCTACCAGAATAAGTATCTTTACGATACCAATCTGTAATGATATCACCTGATTCTGTTTTTATAACTTTAACATTTAAAGAAAGAATAGAATTATTGCTTTCAATTTCATGTGTAAATTTGAGTCTAGGATGATAAGAATTAAATTGATTTATAACATAAATTAGTTTATCTTTCAGTAAAATAATAAAAATATGGTCTACATATGTAAAATATGTGTGTAAAGAAAAATCTAAATTTTGTATGACATTCGATTCTAAATCTTGCATAACTAAATCAGCTAGGACTGGAGAAATGGGAGAACCCATCAGTGTTCCAAATATTTGTCTATAAAAACTGTTATTGAATTCAAAAACTGCTTGTTCCATTAAGAATTTCATTCCTCCTTCAAATTTATCAAGAAGTAAATCTGTGTAGTTTTTTATGTTAATCCATCTACTCAAAATACTATTAATTACTAAATCAATTGGAACGTTAGTAAATAAAGAAGACACATCTATAGAAGCCATGATATGATCAGGTGGAATTGTTTTCTTAATTATTATATTTTTAAATTCACAAGAATTTTTACTTTAGATTTTGGTACTATTAGAGCTTTTGTAAGAATGTTATTGAAAATATTAGCCATTTTATATGTCGGTGAATTTATTAATGAAACTACAGGTCGAAGTGGACAATTAGGTTTGTGAACTTTAGGTAAATCATAAATTCTAGGAATGTTAGTATCACGAACCAAAATATCTTCACGTAATATATCTTCACCTAAATAGCCATTAATTCGCCAAAAATGTAAAAGTATAAATGTTTCATTTTTTAATTCTTTCTCCGGGTTTTCATTTAGTTTTTCATATGTTGTAGTATCATTTAATAATTCTTGCATTATTTTAACATATGATTCCTTATTAAGAAAAACAGTAATATCACTTTTATCTGCAAGGGTAATTAATAATTGTTCATTGGAATTGATAAATGTTTGTGTTTTTTAAATGTGTTGTGCTGAGACTCTATCAACATGAGTAATCTTATTATTCTGTAAAAATTGATGTGACGTATTAATCATTCTATGCCCTAACAAATCACGATCTTCAGTATTTTTAATCAAACAAATATTTGACTCTATATCTTTAACAATATCTATAATTATTTTGCGTTTGTTTGTTCAAAAAGATGAACTAAATTTGTTTCCTAACCTTGAAATATCATTAACTTTATCAGGAATAACGACATTACTAAAATTTATAATCCAAGGATCTTTATAATCAAAATTAATTGTATCCTTATGTTTGATTATATTTATAGGTACATGAACCTTACTATTAATTTTTAAATTTTGAAGTTTTTTCTCTAGTCTTTGTTTATCTTTTAAATTTATTACTGTGCTATTCAATTGATTTTCTAAAATCTCACTATATATATCGTTAGGTAATTAATTTCGTAAATTTGTTTTAACATTATTAAAATTTTGTTTTAAATATTATAAATGGATATTAAAGTGTTTGATTTCGCCATTAAGTAAACGATATTCTAAAGAATCTGCAATGAAATTAACATGGTTTTTTGCACTGTGACTAAAAAATTGTAACATTCTTAGTAGCATTAGTAATATTCTTTGGTAATAAATTATGAATGCGACGATTAACAAGAAATGATTCTCTAGTTTTTACATTATTAATCTTCTTCTTAAAATTGATGAACTTTTTTACATCTGTGAAAAAATTTGGAAAATTTTTTTTGATTTCGTTGAGATACATATTGTTAAACAAAATTTTTTACAATGAATGAACTTAGTTATAATTAGTTTAAATACTAACAACTTATAAATAACACGAATAAACTTATGAATTTGACTATGAAATATAAAAATTGTGTCATAACATCATAATAGTTAGATTAGAAAAGATGTTGGAAAGTGATGACATGAATCAATAACACAAAAATTCTGTAGTTAAAAATCTTATCGATATAGGTCTTAAATTATCACATGAATGATTCCACAAGCCAAATATTGAATTTATCAAAAAACTCTTTATTTAAATAATTATCCAATAGAATTTATTCAAACACATATTAACAATAAAATTGAAACAATTAAAGATTTTTTATCCAACCAAAATAATATAAATATAGTTAGGAATTTAATGTTTGAACCAACAGTGTCTATTTCTTATCATGAAAAGTTAACTTTTGAAATTGGAAGGATTTTGAATGATTTTAATATCACTACTAGAATTGATTCAAAACTTGATAAATTTATAAAATTAGGCAAAGACATATTGAAATTAAAAGGATTTTAAAAGATTTTAATATCACAACAAATTTTAGAATTTATTCACAACTTGAAAAATTTATAAAATTAAGCAAAGACTTATTAGATAATTTCCAACTTACTGATGTAGTATATAAAATTTAATGTTTGAATTGTGACAAATGTTATGTTGGTCAAACTGGTAGATTACTTTCTACTAGAATTAAAGAACATCATGATAATTTTACACGAAATCTAATAAACCATAAAGTCATAGCTAAACACCAGGTTGAAACTGGACATTTGATTGATCGGAAAAATGTTACAGTTTTACATGTTGAAAGTTTTGTAACAAAAATGTTTCCTGAAAGGAAAATAACTTAAATAACAATGGGAAAAGGAGAATTTGGAACTGTTTATGCTTGATGATGTTTATAAACTTCTCTTTTTAATAACTTTATCCTGATGAGGAAAACTATGTGTTTTCGAAACGTCGATGAATTGGAATAAAGGATCCAACAAATTGATTCCTTTTGGTCTGAAGTATGTAATTTTTACCATCTCTAAAATTATATTTTTATTTATTTGACAAACTATTCCACAGAAAAATTAAAAATACTGCTAAAAAGAATTTTCAAACCAAAAATTTAGTTACGGAAATCTACATGATACTTTATCAACATAGTTTTAGTTTACGTTCAAGAGTTTTGACGAGTCCTAATTACGAAAAAGATTCGTCGGAAAATATTTGTCAACTAGAGATTTCAATCTATGCTAGATGTACAATTTCATCAGAATCTGTTTGTTTTTAGATTACTTTTCTTTGTTTTGTGAATGATTTGTAAGAACCATCAGAAATATTGCGAAATGAATAAATAATGTGATGCTGATGAAATTTTTGTATGTCACCATGACGCACAAATAATTTGTTTACGATTGGTGTTTCGGAAGGGGAAAATTCAAATATCAGAATAGTATATAATATGCAGGAAATATCAGAATATTCATTAGTAACTCTGTTCTGCAAATTCTGCGTAAATCACTTTTTCACTAAATTTTGAAAAAATGAGGATCCCTTGTCCTCTGATGTCGATTCTGGTCGTTATTTTTTATTTTATTGGTAAGTATTGTAAAATTGTATCTTAAAACTAACTAACAAGTGACCATTTTTTAACACATTCGTAGTATTATTAAAATCAATGTGTTTAGTTTTATGATTTAAAACTTATACTTTAGTGGCTAAGATTTCTCGAGTTACCTTCAATCTTACACCTCTAGATTGTAAACTTCTAATTTTGCCAATAGATTTATGAAGCAAAATTAATGAATTGTGATCGCTTTCCATTTTTTTGTTACATGATTTGAAGTTTGAATACAAGAGAAAATTACTGACATCAAGAAATTGTTTGGAATTTGCAGGCAAAAATACTGTAATGCAATTTTTTGTAAAGAGAAAATTATTCACAGCAAATTATTCAATAGTTAAATTATTATCAAAATCAGCGAGGGTGAGCCGTTTATAGACCTCTGTTTCACCGGATTTTTAAAATAAAAAGGCACATTATTATAGGTTTCAAACGCAATTTTCAATCAAATAGTTGGATTTTCAACTAGAAAGGTCAATTTTCAAATAAAAATATAAGTCTTCAACCAAAAATGGTATAGTGACATCTCTGGGCAAAAAGAAAAATTAATTGTGAACCAAAATAAAAATGAATTTTTTGAACATAGTTAAATTTTTAATCAAAAAGATACATTTTAAACTAAAATTATGAATCTTCAAAGAAAAATGAATTTTCAATAAAAGAGTTCAGCATTCACCAAAAAGATAATTTTTTAACAAAGAAGATTAATTTTCGAAAAGTATAATAGTTAACGTTTCAAGCAAATAGTTATATCTTCAACAAAAATAAACCTCATAAAAATCTCATGAAAGTGTTAAAAAATATAATGAATATTTTTAGAAATACTTTCCTCAGTTTCAAAATATCAGTCAGAAAATTTGCTAAGAACATTGTATTAGACATTTGTATATTGAAGACCATTTAGTTAAAGAAATGATTTTTTTCTCGAAATTGTTCAGCTTCATGGGGCTTGCGGGACCTCTACATATGATCAAAAAAAGTATTAATTCTTTTATTGGAATACATAATATTGCGCAATATACTCGTCTGAGTACTCGCGCACTGCGGCCCTTCCGAAGGCCTTCATACTCTAAATCCTCAATCGAATCGGCCTCCAGCATCTTGCCACCTCTCCTTACCAGTATGAGTCTTAATAATGAAAATTCTTATTTTTTTACAGGATTCAGTTCCCAGGGCAATATTTTTTCTGGAAGATCTTCACGTAAGTTGATTTTCCTCTAATTAGTACGAAGTTACACTACTCAGTAAGTTATGAACGTTTCTGAAAGAAGTAACTCATAGTCCCCTCAAAGTGACTTCAAATATACCCCCTCCCCCTCCCACTTCTTCATTTTCGAAATTTAATAAAAACGGACACCGCTAGATTAATATTTACCTACGCTATATTTTGAAAACTAAACAACAATATTTTTGGAATACAATAAGTACAAAAAGCCCTATAACCAGGGCGGTACGCTGAATCTGGGCATCTACCTGATGACATCAGAAAAACCGCTCCGACTACCCAAACCTGACGGTCTGTTCTCTGGCCTGGCTAGGAAGGCTGCCTGATGGCAGAGTGGATGAAGCTCTCAACGAGTGCATCTAGATCAAACTCTGTAAATGTGCCCAGATTCAGTATACTGCCTTTGAAATTAAAAAGGGTATGTCACAATGAGCTTTATATCATGAGCTCCAGAGCAGCCTCTCGATATAAAGCCCATTGTGCCATACCCTTTTTCTTTCCGAAGGCTGAATCTGGGCACCTTTACCTTTACTCTGGTCCTGGGTTTCATAATTTGCATTTATCATTTTTCAACATTCTTTGTTAATCTCTGACATCATAACAAATATTAATCAAAGCATTCTGAAAAATATATAAAGAGCACCATGAAATAGAAGGGCTTGAAACACAACATTTCACTGAAAATCCTTAAATAGTATAAAAGCCTTTAGAGAATGTGAAATGTTACATTCTTAAATGATTTAAAATGTGATAATATCTAAATTTTTTATTTCATTTCTCGTAGGCATTTAGATCATAAATTATAAGATTGTTTGTGTTCTTTCGCGCTTGAGGCGAGTGGAAATAATGACGAAAGGTCGCGTCATTTGAAAAAATATTAATTTATCACTACTTTTATTTAGAAATAATTTGTTTTATGGCCAAGAAGCCATTACAAATTAGAAGAAAACACATGATAGAGACTTATAAAATAAGATCGGCGCCAAAAGAATAAATATATAAATAAAAATATATCCCTCGCTCCTCGTATTCGTAGAGAGTAGACAGCAGCCCCTAAGCTAATATAGATTATACATTAGGATTCTAAAATAAACGACCTAATTTGTAAAATTCTTATAACAAAAATCGCAAATTTAATAAGTTCACACACAGAGCTTGAGTTAAAAAGGCATAAAATTCCCGCAGGATGCTGGAAGATGGGAGCCCTAAAATCTGAATAGGCTGAGCAGATGACAAGTGGATGATATAGATCCTCTGTCACTCTGAGGCTGCAAATCGGACAGATCCTTGCGGGGTCGAAAATAAATCTGCAGTTGCTATAACGAATAGAACCTCTGGTAGAACCAAAGATTCTAATCTGGGCGACCAAGCTAGAGATATAAAAGGGCATCCTGGCTGTCAAATAGGGATGTATACCCGGAAACAAATTTATGTGTGGAAAAACTTGTAAACTGTTAGTTTTAGGCAATCTATCGTAATCAGAACACCTTAAGTAGTCAGAAAAATCCGAAAGAATTTGCTCTTTATTTTCTTTTAGAGTTTCAGGATTTAAGTTAGGCCATAGCTGTTCTGAATTACAGATAAAAAAAATCTTCAATTGTAGTACCCAGTTAAACAGAGTTTTGGGTATCTCCCATCATCCATATCCAACAACTTTTCGTACTAACCCAGCGACAGCTTAAATATATCGTAGGCCATTTGCAGTCTATTCGTTTCTAGTCGTAACGCGTAGTTCGGGATACATGAAGGGAGATTCAAAACTCTTTTGAAGAAAGAAGATTGGACTCTTTCTACCATCTCAGTATACCTTAATCCCCAAATTGCTATAGCGTAGTACAATACACTCAATGCTAGACTACGAAAGAGAGTAGTCTTTGTATTCCAGGAGTCTGAATTAACAGAATATAGGGTTCTGAGGTCAGCCCCACTTTCAACATTGGCTGAGCTGATTTTCCTTTCTGCCTCTTTAATGAATAATCCAGATTGCGAAAAAGTAGTACCTAGATAAACAAATTTGTCAACTATTTCTAGCTGCTTACCCTCAAAATAGAAAGTATAGCCTCCTAGCCGGCCCTTGTGAAAAATTAAGATTTTCGATTTTGTTTTATTAACCACTAATAAGTTTCCTTCACAGTATTGCTCTATTAATTTTATTTTAAATTGCAAATCCGCTGGAGAGTTTGCGAGAACGACTATATCGTCTGCGTAGGCCAATAAAATAATATCAGTTAGGTGATCAATCGCAATACCTTCTGCCGCATGATTCCTCATGTACTCTTCAAGGTGATCTATGAAAAGGGCGAGCAAGAGGAGGCTTAGTATTTCACCTTGGAGTACTCCCAGGGTGATCAGAACAGGCGAGGTTATACCAGTCGGGGTTCTAATAAACACAAAAGCATTTTGGTATAGACTCTTGATGATTTTAACCATTTTTGATCTCATGCCTTTTTTTAGCAACTTCTGCCAAAGGAGGGACTGGTTAATCGAAGGAAAAGCCTTCCTAAAATCAACGAAAAAAGCGAAAACTTTACGCTTGGAGATAGATAAATGAATTTGAACTATTGAATTTAAAGTGAAAATATGGTCCATAGTACTCCGCCCAGACCGGAAACCCGCCTGATTCTCTGGAAGACAGTTTTCTTCATGCACCCAACTGTTCAACCTTGTCAGCAGGATCTGGGTGAAAATTGTAACAATACAATTTACCAATGATATTTCTCTGCAGTTATGTGGATCTGCTGTAGAGCCCTTTTTATGAAGCATAACAGTATGTATGTTAGCCCAGGAAGACGGAGTCTCTTCTTTCTTCCAGACTCTGCCAAATAAGCGGACCAAGTATTGCACCCAGACATTCGGCAAGTTCTTATAAAATTCGCTCGGGATTCCATCCTCACCGGGTGACTTTTTATTCTTTAACAACCGCAAACTTAACTTTTCATTGGAGCTAATAGTAGGATCTAATAATGGGTGGAAATT
>CAKNYM010052587.1:201158-244260 GCA_932195095.1 Andricus curvator
TGATAGAGTGATTTGGCAAACTCTTGCCACTCCTGTAAGCTCACAACGTTTGGCGCGGTGACTCTTACTCTAAACCTATTTACGGCACTCCAAAATTTTTTTGAGTTGCTACAATTCGCCAATCTATATAATAAATCAGCTTTAAACTTTTCCCATTTAGACTCAATGAGCTTAAGGTAGGATTTTTTCAGTCGCTTATGCTCGCTAAAATCCTCATCAGAAAAACTAGACTTTTAACATTTTTTCAGCGAATTTCTTATTTTACCTCTGACAGCTTCACAGTCTCTATCAAACCAAGGTTTTTTACCTGGCGAACGCCAAACTGGCTTTGTAATAAGATCTAATTTTTCTGCTGCCTCTGAAATGGCTGCCAACAAGTTTTGATTTAAAGTTTCTACATCATCACTATTACATTCAACATGTATTAAAGCTAACATTTGTTCAGCATACTTATTATCCGGATCATCCTTCCATGCCAATTTTCTATATTCAAGTTTTTCTTCCACATTGTTAATATTAAGCAAAGATGCAATTCTAAGACTTACACAAATCGGAAGGTGATCAGATGAGGATGGAATACCGATAACTGAAAAATCAGAGACCAAGGTCAAGGAGCCAAGGTAACAAGCTACTAGATCAATAACACTCTTACCGCTATTTCCTGGCGACCCTATATAAGTGAAGTGTGCCGGGGTGTCCCCTGAGCATCGCCCATTTAAGATCGCTAGATTATTAGATTCTAAACATTCGGTTACAGCTGGTTAATCTCAGGATCCATTGATTGACGAATGTGAGAAACTACAGAGAACCTAGGAAGTGCTTCCTCATCCAATTGATTGAGCCCGCCAATGCGCGAATCAAAATACCCTCCTAGGAAAAGCGGAATGTCTGGGTATTCAATACTGATTCTGCTAAGAATCTTCTGCAAGTCATCCACAAGGTCTTGCACATTATTTGATGGTTTAAAATATACATTTCCAATTAGCGCCTGAAAATCCTGACGCCAACATTTAACAAATAACCATGATGGGGTTTGGCTTACTATCTCATGACCAAAAACAGAGTGATTGATAAAAATGGCCAAACCCCCACTAGGTCGACCTCTATTACATTCTCTAATCGCTTTACTTACAATGACGGAGTGATTGGGAAGCCAGTTTGGTGGATTTAAAGACGGCGAAGTAATCCATGTTTCTTTGAGGCACACGACATCGTTGTTATGGATTGAAGTAGCTATGTCCGAGAAATTAGTATATCCGTGTACGTTCCAGAAAATAATACGAGGGCCGACATTATCTTCCTCAGAGGGATGATAGGCAGGAGAGATGTTTGATACAGTGGTCGGAGGTTGAAAAATAGGCCGACAGTCCTTCTCTACGTATAGTTGCTAGTCCGATATTTTCATTTTATTGCTGTCTGATTCTGAGTTTCTCTTAGGTGTGCGATTAATAAATGAGTCCAATCTCTGATCTGAAGAGTTGGAGGAAGAGGAATTTGAGCGTGTGATTGGAGGTCTACCTCTCGGTTTTTTAACTGTGTTGATTGCGTCCGCAAACTTCTCCGTTACTGATTCATCAGTCATGTTTTTATCCTTCAGAAAGTCCTTAACCTTAGACATAGGGATAGGACTGTTATCAACCAGCAGTTGCTTGCCCTTCATTGAGGCCCCAAATCCTAACTCCTTTAACTTGTCGGAAGCAATGAAAAGAGCTTTCCTCTCTCTTCTCTCCTCCAGAGGGATGTCTTGCCTCACTGAAATTCTCTTAGCAGAGAGTTCCTTACGCTTTCTAAGGACACATTGTTTCTGCTTCATTGAAGTAAATTTAACTAGGGTCGGTCTTTTGTCCTGTGTTTTCTCCAAACGATAAGCCACCTCGATATCATCTGATGCGAGTGACAGTCCAACACTCGCGAATGTGTAAAAAACACTATGCGTGAGATCTCTGTTGATCTCCTCGCTATCGGGAAGGTTATGGATGATAACATTTTTTTCGCGGGCACATTTCTGCAGAAAAGAGACTTCTTTCTTGAGCGACACTACTTCTTCCTTAAGAACCCTATTCTTCTTCTCCATAGCAGTAAACTTTGACTTTACCATTGCCGAATCTGTTTTCAGAAGGTCGAGATCTAACTGCATTTTGTCGAATCTTTCACTAATTGACTTTAGCTCGCCTTTGATTGTAGTGGTGTCTGCTTTAATGGATTGCAAAAGTTCCATGATACCTGGGTCCATTGCCATTTTGGGTACACCCGGTATATCCCTTGTAGCGGTAGCAGAACAGCTGTTATGGTCAAAAGAGCAGGGGTGCTCAGTGTTCCCCCTCTCCCAGGCTTAATGATGACAATGTTTTTGAGACTGGGAGTAGTACTCCTCAATGAATCGGTACAGGCACAATTAAAAACTCCTGTTTTTCACTTGAAAACACAGCGCAGCAACAAACTTTTATTATTTAGGCACAGTAGACTGCGAATCTCACATAAAAGTTACGTTCAGAAACCCGCAAACTTCACAAAAAACGGGATATAATGGAAAATATGTGGAGCTCACGTAAAGCGTGATTCCGTAAAGGCGCCATGTTTGCCACTCCCATTTATCACTACTTAATGTTTGGAGAAGTCGATTTAGGCAACTTGTATCATTATTTTATGAATCGCTGGTCCCCTTTCGACATAAGATTGAATTAAAATTTACAGAACTTGTCGAAATTAAAGAAAAATATTTTCTTTTTCACCATTATTCATGAGATTATAATTTTTATTTTTTCAAACAATAGGGTGGGGTGACTTCGGAAATATTGCCCCATATGTATTAGCAATTTAAAAGATTATAGTTTTAGGTTTCATGATCATTATAATTTTTAAAAATTATTTGTTAAACTCTAATATCATAAAAAATTGTATTCGAAATATTTTGAAAAATGTATGGAGAGGGCCATGGCTAGAGGAACATGAAGACACCAAATTTCATTTAAATTGTCAAAAAATAAAAGGCTGTATAGTTCACAAGAAAACTTTTCGAAAATATAAAAATTTACAGATTCATTTTCAACCCACAGGTGTATTTTTTATAAAGAAATATGACATTTCTACCAAAAAGACGAATCTTTAAATTAAAAAGACGAATTTTTAACAACAGTTGAATTTTAAGCCAAGCAAGAATTTTCAGTCAATTAAGAAAAAAAAATTACCTAAAATGTTGAATTTCAAAGCCTAAAAAAAGAGCTTTCCACAAAAAAGTTCAATTTTTAACCAAATAATTAAATTATCCATCTAAAAAATGAATTTTTAACAAAGAATATTGATTTTTTACTGAAAACGAATTTTCCACAAAATACGTAAATTTGTACCCAATAATTGAATTTTTGATCAAGAAGATTAATTTCATACAAAAAATTTCCAATTTTCAACGAAATACATTTTCAACCAAATAGTTCATCTGTAAACAATGAAGATTAATTCACTAACAAAAAAGAAGAATTTTCAACAAATCACAGTAATCAATGAAATAGTTGAATTTTAAAATTAAGAGAGATCAATTTTAACGAATTTCCGAAAAGTTTAACAAATTGGATTAATTTTCCATCAAAGCGATGAATTTTCAACTAAAATTATGAATCTTCAACAAGAAACATGCATTTTGAGGAAAGTAGTGTAACTTTCAAGCAATGTGTTGAATTTCAAAGTTACATTTTTATTTGAAAAAATAAATTTTCAATTGAAAAAAAAACGAATTTATTACAAAACAGTTGCATTTTTTACAAATAGTTGAATTCTCTAACAAGTTGTTGAAATTGCAAGCCTAAAAGGTGGAAAATGAATCTATTTGGTTAAAATTAACTTTCTTTTTAAAAATTGAACTATTTTTATGAAAATTTAACTTTTTCGTATAAAATCAACTTTTTTGTTAAAAAATCATATTTTTGTGTTGAAAATTTAGATTTTTTGTTAAAAATGCACCTGTTTCAGTTGAAAATACAACCACTTGGTTAAAAGTTGAACTAGTTTCTTAAGAATACATATTTTTTTAACCCCTTGAGCAGCAATGACGTAATTGATATTTTTATAGAAAATTGATCTTTTCTAGTTGAAAAATCACGTATTTTGTTAAAAATTCGTTTCTCTATCGGACGAAAATTAACCTTCTTGGTTGAAAATTCATCCCTTTGGATTAAAAATACAGCTATTCGGATCTAATTATACTATTTTTATGAAAATTTAACTTTTTGGTATAAAATTCATTTTTTTGTCAAAAAATCATATTTCTGGCTTGAAAATTTAACAATTTTGTAGGTAATTTGTCATTTTGGCTTTAAAATTGAACAATTTTGTTAAAAATTAATGTACTTTGTTGAAAATTTTTTTTGTTTGAAAATTTGACTATTTTGTTGAAAACTCATCATTTTTAGTTGGTTACAAATTCATAATTTTTTAAGATTCATCTCCTTGGTTGAGAATTTAACTATTTCATTTCTTGAAAATTGATCTTCCGAGTTAAAAAATAATCCTCCGGGATAAACTCTTTTGTTGGAAATTTATCTTTCATGTTGAAAATGTAACTATTTTGTTGGAAATTCTCTTTTGTTTTGTTGAGAATCACATTGTTTTAACTAACAATGTAGCTATTCCATTTTTGGTTGAAAGTTGATATTTTTCATTGAAAATTTATCTTTTCTGGGTGAAAATTTAGGTATGTTACTTAAAATTCATCTCTTGTGGTAAAAAAATAATATTTTTGGTTGAAAAATCATTCTTTTGGGTTCAAAATGTAACTGTTTGAAAATTCATTATTTTGGATTATAAATGCAAATGTTTTGTGTCTAAATTAATCTGGTTTGTTTGAGGATTTAATAATTTGGTAGAAAATTAATTTTGTTATTAAAAAAGTCATACTTTGGGACGAACTCTTGTTGAAAATTCATTTTTCCGAAGATTTATCATATCAGTTTAAAATTCATCTTTTATGTTGAAAATATAACTATTTTGTTAAAACGTTTCTTCTTTTTTGTTTATGATTAATTTGTGTAAGTAACAATGTAACTATTTCAGATTTGGTGAAAAATTGATATTTTTTATTGAAAATTGATCTCTTCTAGTTGATAATTCAGGTATTTTATTTAAAATTCATCTTTTTGGTAAAAAATAAACCTCTGTGGTTGAAAATTTATCTTTTTGGTTAAGAATTTAACTATTTGGTTTAAAATTCGTCTTTTTCGGTAGAAAATTAATCTCTGTGGTTGCAAAATTATCCTTTTGGTTAATAATTGAATCATTTGGTTACAAATTCATCTTTTTTAATTAACAAATTAACTACATGATTGAAAGTTAAACTACTTTGTTAAAGATTCATATTTTTTTTAAATTCACCTCTTTGGTTTAAAATGTAACTTTTTTGTTGAAAATCAGGCTTTTTTCATTAAAAATTTTTTTTTTATCTGAAAATTGCACTATTCCATTTTTGGGTAGAAATTTCCTATGTACGATTTTCAACGATGGTGGGGGTTAAAAAATAGCCTACAATTTGAGTCTATTTTCGTCGATTTTATCTTTTTGGTCAGAAATTCATTTTAGTTGATAATTTAACTATATAGTTTAGGAGTCTTTTTTTTAGTAACACCATTAATTTTTGTAACTACAATATTTAATTATTCCATTTTTTGTTAAAAATTTACCTTTTTTAGTTGAAAATGAAACTATCTTCTTGAAAATTTGTCTTCTTACGTGACATCATTATTCAACCAAATAGTATATAATAGATCGCTTCAATTTTCCACAAAAATTATGAATTTTCAATTAAAATAAATAACAAATTTCAGAAAAATAGTAACATTTTCAATTAAAAACCACATTTCTAACCAAATGGTTTTTTTTAACAGAAAATATGAATTTTCATGAAAAAAGATTAGTTTTCTAACCAAAAAGACGAATTTTGGAAAAATACATCAATTTTCTAACGAATATTTGAATTTTCAACATATAAATGAAAAACTTTAAAACAAAAATGGAATAGTGCAATTTTTAGATTGAACAAAAAATAATTTTCAACCCAAATAAAACAGAATTGTCAACAAAAAACAAAATTGTTGAATTTCAAAGCCAAGGGGACGAATTGGTTGAATTTTAAACCCGAAAATATGATTTTTTATAAAAAAGTTAATTTTTCACTAAAAAGTTTAATTTTCATAAAAATAGTTTAATCCTTAACCAATTAGTTAATTTTGAACCAAAAATATTAATTTTTAATAAAAATGTTCATTTTTAACCGAATAAATGTTCTAAATCTTTCAACCAAAAATGGAATGACTACATTGTTAGTTAAAAAAATTGATTCCCAACCAAAAAAGAAAACACAGCAACAAAAGAAATGAATTTTTTAAAAATATGAATTTTTAATAAACTAGTTTATCTTTCAACCGAATAGTTCAACTTTTAACTAAAAAAGATGAATTTTCAATAAAATAGTTCAACTTTGAACCAAATCATCAAGTTTCAAGAAAATACATTAATTTTTAACAAACTCGTTGAATCTTATAGTCAACAGGATGCATCGTCTACAAAACGTTGAATTTTCAACTCGAAAATATTATTTTTTAACAAAAAATTTAATTTTCTACCAAAAAGGTGATATTCCATAAAAATAGTTCTATTTTTAACCAAATTGTCAGATTTAAACCAAAAATATAAAAATTGAAAAAAAAAATAATTTTCAATTGAATAATTTAATTTTCTAGCAAATTCTGGAATCCTCAACCGAACCAGGTTAATGAATGATAAGATAAGAAATGAATTTTTAACTAAAATTATGAATCTTAAAAAAGAGTTCAACCCAAAAGATGGATTTTTTTACAAAATAGTTAAATTTTTTGTCAAAAAGATGAATTTTCCGGCAAGGAGTTTAATATTCTACCAAAAAAAAAAAGAATTTTCAATAAAATACTTCAATTTTCAAACAAATTTTTGAATTTTAAGGCCAGAAAGACAAATTATCTAAAAAAGGGATGAATTTTCAATCCGAAAATATGATGTTTTAACCAAAATATTAATTTTCTACAAAAAAGTTAAATTTCCATAAAAATAGTTTAATTTAGAAAAAAAGTTCGTTTTCAACCAAATAGTTTAATTTTCGACCAAACTGTTGAATCCTCAAACAAATCATATTAATTCAGACCCAGACGGTTGCATTTTTAATAGAGAAGGATGAATTTTCAACCAAGAAGATCAATTTTTGACCAAAAATGAGGACTTTCTGACAAAATAGTTGCATTTTCAACAAAATAATAAAAATTTCAACTAAATACTAAAATTTTTAACCAAACGAGATGAATTCCGAAACGAAAATAGAATTTTCGGTTGAATACTTTCAAATATTTTCGGACAATAGTTAAAATTATACTTTGTTGTCTTAGAAATGATCTTATCCCCGTTTTGTCTTAATAGTGTAGCTATTTTATCTGTAATGCCAGACATATAGAGATCTACTCTAAATACTTTAAAGTTTTTTGATTTTTTTTCATTACCAAAATTTTTTTCATTAGTTCAAAAATCATCTCTTTCTTTCGTGAACACGGATCTCGTGATAAAAAATGATAAAAAATCAAATAAACCAGATTAATGTAGACCTAAACATTTGTATTTTCAATCAAACTAGCATGAATTTTCAACCAGGAAGATTAATTTTGGACCAAAAACCAAGACTTCTTAATAAAATCGTTGCATTCTCAACAAAATAATAAAACATTCAACCAAATACTAGAATTTTTAACCAAATGGGATGAATTCTGAACCGAAAATACGATAGTAGAGTTTCGAACCAAAAGTAGTTGATTTTTCTTCTTAGATTCTATTAATTCAGTTAGAACACTGAGTGAAGAATTCCCGTGTAGTTCGGGTTCACACCCCAATATTTCCGGTGCTTTCTCTTCTCTTCTGTTTCACACGAAGGTTTGGCGCGCTTGCACTACTGAGACGTGCGATCACCCCAACCATTCGGGTGCTCACCTGAAACAGCAGCGGCCGAAGTGGTGGGGCGCCCGCCCGTATAGTTGGGGACTCGAATCGCCCGAATCATTCGTGCAAGCTCCCCAACTATTCGGGCGGGCGCCCCACCACTTCGGCCGCTGCTGTTTCAGGTAAGCACCCGAATGGTTGGGGTGATCGCACGTATCAGTAGTGCAAGCGCGCCACACCTTTGTGTGAAACAGAAAAAAAGAGAAACCACTCGAACTATTGGGGTGTAAACCCGAACTACACGGGAATTCTTCGCTCAGTGAAGAATTTATTAAAATTTAGCATCAGTGAACGTACTATAACGAGCCGAGAACCAAACGAGTAAATAATAATAATAATAAAAACTTTGTCTCGATATTTCAGTTGATAAAAATCTACCGCTGGGGGAGCATCCGAATGATATCATCAGCAAATCAAAAAGGCCTCTCAAGGTAGTTCGAATGGAAGCAGTGTACCTTCCTGGTGTTTATACGTTGTACGGACCAAGCCAGGGATATCCGTTAACTTATAAGGATCTAGTCCAAGGTTCTTTAGATGTAGTAATATGTGGTAAAACTATCATTGGAAGCGTCGAAAATAATGAACTTATTCCAATATGGTGCTGTGATGAGAAAGGGTTTGAATTTTGTACAATGCAAGTCGGATGGAAGGGACGTCCAGCCCATACGCCGCGGACATACAAATACCGTTTTGGTGAAACAACATTTGGCATGTACCACAGATTGCCAGGAAACACTCAATATGTACATTAGGCTCCACCATAACAGCCCAGAGTCCCTCTCCCTCCAGAAAAAGTCCGCCTTCGCCTATGATTTAAAAAAGGCTACGTCTAGTCTCGAAAAATTGAGGGAGCTGGAAAAAAAGATTGACTACACATACCAAATTTCCGGACGAAGAGACAAATCGGTTAAAAAACTGTTTTTCACATATTTTAATCAATTCAATTGGCGTACTCTTGCATGGTTTACTCCACATCAAAATATCAGTTTCTAAGGTTTCTCACTGTTCTAATGGTATGCACTTATCTGCTTTTAACATTACAATCCTAATTCAGTTGGAAAATTGTAATTTGCAATGAGAGAAATGTACCACCGAATCAAATGAATAGATGAAAAACATGTCCTTTTTGTTCTTGCTCTACTGATTCAGCAAGAAATCCCACTAGTTGAAATTTATTATGAAAAATTAATTATATACTCTGTCTCTCACTTGATTATACCATTCGAAGACAGCGGCATCCAAAAGCATATCACTTTTTTTACCAGGACACCTCACGTCAACACTTAAAGTGAGAAGCACGCACTTTTGCGTAGCGCATAATGCGCATAACGCATTCTTCCGATGCCTGGAGTCGATCGGACCCCTCTTTCTACCATGTGATATAGACAACGAGGTGCGATCAACTTCTAAACGATGGTTTCGAGATCTCTCTTTCTATCGCACGAGGTGAACAGAGATGATTCGATTGTGTTCCAATGACAGGTCTTACTTTTTGTTTCGAAAGTATCCTTCTCTCTCTCTGTCTATCCAGCACTTCTTCTTCTTTGTTTTCATCATCAATTGAAGAAATCTAGAAGAAATTTGAATTTCACTGCTATTTTTCGTTAACATTGCTCCAATAACTTCGAGAGAGTACTTCGCGATATATGTTCGCGTGTCAGATGGCGCTGTTGTCAATGTCAAAGACAGGCTAATGCGATCGCACAAAGTAATCCGATCAGTCCCATCGGCTTCAGTTGGCTAATGGCATCGGAGACCCACTGTTGGTCGACACGAGCTTGCCGTCGTGCTTATTCGCTATGTGTGTGCTTCCCACTTCGAGTGAACTGGGGCAACGTCATGACGCAATTACACAGGTGGGCCGTTAGGCCACGTCGCCTTACCGCAACGCTCCTGTTTTGTCACGCCTGAATGTACACCCCCCCTTGCAGCTCTTTCCACCATACCCGCGGCGCGGCGTCAATTCTCGGAATGTCTGAATCTGGGAGGCTTATATCCGGGGTTCACTGTATTATAATGCATCATTATCCAAAAATTCAAACGAAAAATGAATAAAAATATAATTTGTATATTAATTTTAATCAAAAAAATGTCAAAAGATGTTTTATAAAGTGAGGTTAGGTTACAAAAATGCATAATTTAGGTTATAATAAGAAAATGATCAAAAACTTACCAAAAAAACATTGTTTTTAATACGGATAAACCAAAATAAAGGTAAATATATTTGATAAAATTCACATTTTCATACATTTAGAGAAAATGTTGAAAAGCTGAAATGGCTTTCAATCAGTCTTTTAACAGTCGAATCAAATTTCCATTATAAATAAAATTGTAAACTGAAATTAGTTCTTACATTATAACCTATAGAAATCTGAAAGTCTGGAATTATCATACCTAAGATTGACATATGTATTTTTTTGTTCATAAAGAAAAATTCAATAGGTCAACGTTTATTGACATTTTTTTTCACAAGATAGAATTTTTGGATATTGAAAATCGAAATCATGTCCAGTCTCAATTTTATGTCTTTCAAGTGCCTTAATATTATCTATTGTATTTCGCTGCCTCGTCCTCAAGATCAAATGTGTAGTGCCGTTAGTTGCCGTGAGTTCCGCCACGATATTTTAAAGTTAGGAGTTTTTCGCGCCACTTCTAGGTGTCGTACCTCCCGCTTATCCGTTCCCAGTCATTCCGTTGTTTCGTGCGTTCCGTACAAGATCGAGAAGCAGAAAAAGTTTAATTTATTGTGCGGTATTCTGTGTTTCTGTGTTTTTGTGCCCAGCCAAGATGGGAAAAAGGAAAAGAGAAGAAGCGCAGAAGAATCTGCTAAAAGAATTAAAAAAGCTTAAGAAGAAAATTAAGAAAAGTGAGAAAAAGCACAAGAGACGTGATCGATCATCGACCTCCTCGACGTCTAGTTCTGGTGCTTCTCACGCATCGAAAAGAAGGAAAACGACTAGATCCAGGAGCTCAAGTGAAAGCCGAAGCTCTCAAGAGCGTCATTCACGAGGTACGTCCCGTCAAACTACTCCTCCACGCGAGCAGGACGGAAGGCGTCACCCGAGAGATGCGCCGAGCCAAGGCTTGTCTCCAGGCAGCACAAAATCTGTGCGCGATCCACGAAGCGTGCCTCGGGGTTATTCAACAGATAGCTCAAGAAGGGACACTTCCTCAGAGAGTAACTTACGAGGTACGTCCTGCAGAACTGGTTCCCCAACCAAGTCCAGCGGAAGGCGTCACCCGAAAGAGGATCTCGATCCCTCCAAAAAATCTGAGCGGTCAGGCAATGACCAATTGTCGGTAAAGAAGGTCCCTCAAACAGAGCATGATAATTCCACCAAGGGTGCAGATAAAGAAGATGCCGACTTAGGCCAACTAGGCGGCGACCCCTTCGCAAAAAATACCGTCACCGACCCGATTAATAAAACCCTGGCAAGTCTGTGGCAAAAGGTGATGCAACTCGGTCTGGAAAAAGAAAAAAGGAAGGAATTAGCCGAAAAATATCCTCCTCCAGAAAATTGTCCTACGATAGCAGCTCCGGCCCTAAACGCAGAGCTAAAAAACATTATTGGACCAACTGGCGTAAAAAAGGACTCTTTCCAGTCTGCATCACAAAACCAGCTAGGAGCAGCACTGAGTGCTCTCGGAAAATCGCTTACGCAAATGTTGGATTTTCAGAAATCAACTAAAGCTTCTGATTCCACAAAAAAGTTTGTGAGCGAAATAACCACAACCATTAGCGATGCTGGAAAAATCTTAACCGATCTGCACCACGCAATCTCTCTTACTAGAAGAAGCTTCGTAACTTCTGGTCGAGACCCGATCCTAAAAGGTATAGCAGAAGTCACAAAAGTAGACAAATTTCTCTTCGGAGAAAAATTCACCGAACACCTCAAGACAGCAAAAGAGGTGGAAAAAGTAGCAAAAGACCTCAACAAGACCGCATCCAAAACAGACACCAAGAAACCTTATTCTTTGTCTTCAGGAGCTGGACCTTCCAGGTCTTCAAGAGGTGGTAATTTAAACTGGAGACCCCCTCCGCGGAAGAGCTACCCAAGCTCCAGACGGGGGGGGTCAACACTCACGAACATCGAGCAATCAGTATCAGCAGAAAAAGAACTAGAGGTAAGTAAAATAGGCGGACGCCTAGTAAATTTCACCCATGCCTGGAAACAAATAACATCGGACCAATTTATTCTGAATTGCGTCTCAGGCTACAAATTACCTTTTGACAAAACGCCTGTTCAAATAAAAATTCCCTGTGACCACAGCTTACCCCGAGTAGAGCATCAAAAAACAGAAAAGGCTATTCTTAAACTAATAGAAAAAGGAGCAATAACTGCCTGCACACCGAGTAAAAGGGATTACCTCTCACCTTTTTTCTTGAGAAAAAAGTCAAACGGAGATGAAAGGTTTATCCTAAATCTCAAAGGCCTAAACAATTTCATTAGCCCTCCACACTTTAAGATGGAGGACATTAAAACAGCATTAAGGCTTCTAACCAGAGATTGCTACCTAGCGTCAATAGACCTAAAGGATGGGTACTTACACATCCCTATCCATAAATATTACAGAAAATTTTTAAGGTTTAACTTTAATGGAACTCAATATGAGTTCACAGCACTGCCTTTTGGGTTATGTACAGCTCCTTACATCTTTACGAAGATACTTAAGCCTGTAGCCCGAAGGCTTAGGGAAAAAGGGGTTGTCATAATAATTTATTTAGATGACTTTCTCATAATTGCTAGGTCAGAAATTGAATGCAAACAGAATATTAAGATAGTTAAAGATCTCCTAGAGTATGTAGGTTTTGTCATTAACGTAGAAAAAAGTGTTTTAGAGCCTACGAAAGTATGCAAGTTCTTAGGCTTTAATATAAATAGTCACTCATTCACCATAGAGCTCCCAGATGAGAAAAGAAAGTCCATAGAAGAGCTGGCAAAAAGATTCATGGCAAATAAGCACTGTAGAATCAGAGAACTTGCACGTTTTCTAGGAACTCTAGTAGCAGCATGTCCAGCAGTTAGCTACGGATGGCTACATACTAAACAACTGGAGAGAGAAAAGTTTCTTGCCCTAAAAAGATCAGGACAAAACTTTGAAGAAAAAATGACAATCTCTGAAAAGGCTGATCAGGACTTACAGTGGTGGATCGAAAATGCAAAGAGGTCAATTAACCCAATCAGGACCGGCACCTATCAGAGAGTAATATTCACAGACGCATCTCGCTCTGGGTGGGGTAGCTTCTGTAATGGTGAGAAAGCCCACGGTTTTTGGGATAAAGATGATCTAAAATCCCACATAAACTTGCTTGAATTAAAGGCGGCATTTTATGGCCTGAAATGCTTTGCCAGAGACTGCCAAGACTGCGAAGTTTTATTAAGGATAGACAATACAACAGCCATTTCATATGTCAATAGAATGGGTGGAATTCAATTCCCTGAATTGACAGAAATCAGTAGAGTCCTATGGAAATGGTGTGAGAAGCGAAGGATATGGGTTCATGCTTCATACATCAAATCCAAAGACAATAAAGAAGCTGACGAGCAGTCAAGAATTCTCCCTTTGGAAACTGAATGGGAACTGGCAGACTGGGCATTTAAGGACATCTCAAAAAAGTTTGGAAATTTTGATATAGATCTTTTTGCATCAAGGGCTAATGCGAAGTGCAAAAAGTATGTCTCCTGGCACAAAGATCCCGACTCTATGGCAATTGACGCGTTTACAATAAACTGGTCCGATACTTATTTTTATGCGTTTCTCCCCTTCTGTCTAATTCTTCAAACTCTGCAAAAAATTCAAGCAGACAAAGCAGAGGGGGTTGTGATAGCCCCAATGTGGCCTACACAACCCTGGTATCCACTCTTTGTGTCCCTAACGGTCTCGCAACCAGTCTACTTCAGACCAAATAATAACTTATTGTTTTGCCCTTATAGGAAAGCACACCCTCTGCACCAGACCCTTACCCTGGTTGCAGCGTTATTATCCGGAAGGCGTTTGAAAAAAGAGGAGCCACGGAACAGTCGTCAGAAATCATGATAGCATCAATCTCGGAAGGCACCTTGAGACAATATAATAAACCTATTAAAATGTGGTGGTTATTTTGTCAGGAAAACAGCATATCATTTCTTCAGAACTCTACTACGGATGTCCTTCGATTTTTTACAGAAGTTCAAAAAACCACTAAATCATTCAGCACACTTAACACCTACAGAGCTGCCTTATCACTCCTGATGGGAAACGAGCTAGGGAAAGACCCTACCATCTGCAGGTTCTTCAAAGGAGCGGCATCCCTGAACCCTCCAAAATATAAATACGATGTAACTTGGGACCCTCAGGTAGTTTTAGATCACCTAGTATTACTAGGACCAAATAAGGCCTTGTCGCTACAGAATTTAACCAAGAAACTCGTAATGCTACTAGCTCTAATAACGGCTCAGCGAGTACAAACATTAGCAGCAATCAGGCTAGAAAATATAAACCTAAAGGTGGAACCCATACAGATTAAAATAACTGAAAGAATAAAAACAACTGGAAGATCCAAATATCAACCGATGCTCGAGATACCATCATTCAATGAAAATACAAACTTGTGCGCAGTATCAACACTGAGAATTTACATCCAAAAAACGGCGTTGCTGAGAACAGGTGACTCCGAAAAAGGAAATCTCCTACTCACGTACAAAAGACCTCACCACGCAGCAACATCACAAACCATAAGCAGGTGGATTAAAGACATCCTAAAAACAAGTGGGATAGATACCGAAATGTTCTCAGCCCACAGTACTCGACATGCTTCAACATCGGCAGCTGCTCGACGTGGAACCAACATCGAAACCATTCGAAAGGCTGCAGGATGGACGCACTCCTCTTCTGTTTTCGCTAAATTTTACAACAGGCCAACTAAGCAACACCAACGTTCGTTTGCACAGGCAATTATAGGCGACTAGATGTCGATCCAGAAATCAATCTTCAGCTCATGTACATGGGAAAACGAAAAATTGCTCCCAAAATAATATTTCTACCATAATAAATATTGACCAGTAAATCATCACGTAAACTTTAAAAATCTACACATTTGATCTTGAGGACGAGGCAGCGAAATACAATTATAAGATTGAACGAACTTACCTCAAGTGAAGTTCGATCGAAATTGTATGAGCTGCCTCGTCCGAAGAGATCAAACCCACCACGTCCCTATAATTTACACATGTACATATGTATATATAAAACCCAAACAGGATGATTTACTCGAAACTTTGAAATAGAATGACTGGGAACGGATAAGCGGGAGGTACGACACCTAGAAGTGGCGCGAAAAACTCCTAACTTTAAAATATCGTGGCGGAACTCACGGCAACTAACGGCACTACACATTTGATCTCTTCGGACGAGGCAGCTCATACAATTTCGATCGAACTTCACTTGAGGTAAGTTCGTTCAATCTTATAATATTTGAATTATCACGTTAATGTTCTTTAATTCTATAATCCAATGGTCTTCCTGTATGTTCAATGTAACAACGGTCACAGTTCAAACAGTCGAAAATACAAGACTTCTTTTATGTAAAATATCTAATTTATCCTTTCTTTAGGGTATCGAAATAAGTTAAAATCAGACTTTTTTGTCTTGAAAATCACCTTAATGCCTTTTGTCCTAATATTGTAGCTATGTTATCTGTAATACTAGATATATGGGTAATTGATAAATTGTTATCATATCTAAAAATTTTAAATCCAAAAAGGACAGTTATGAAAATAAGAAATAATAATGAAATTCGTACATGAAATACGTGAAGTGGATTTGAGGTTAGGAGATTGATGAAAGAGAGCGCAACCTTTTAAAAAGTTCAAAAGTGAATAATGTAACGCATGCTATTCAGGAAAAACGAAATACTCAACTATTGTAGATAATTTTTTCGAATATAAGTAGGGTGACGAAATAAATTAGAAGTCTAATTGTTACTATTATTTTTTATTTTAATAAATACGTTTAAAAATGCAAAAATGGAAACAACGTGACTGTAGTACAATGTACAATTGAAGATTCAACATTCACTTAAACTATTTACATGATTTGTTATGCAGTCTTTCAAATGTATTAAAATCTATTTATTACATCGTATCACATACTAACTAAGTAAGTGAGTAATCAATTATGCTTCCATTTTTATCGAAGTTGAAAACATGAACTCATGAAAATTCAACAGGTTTAAGGAAAACTACATTAAATTACTTATTTTCTAAAAATTTTATATTAGAATTACAGCATCTTTTAGCTGTAATAACAAATCCACCTACCTGTGCTGTAATATAATTTCCAACATATCTCTTCCTTTCTAATTGACTTAATTAGCTCACTTCTTGAGATCTGTATATTTATAAATAGAGGTTAGCAAACAGTGAAAAAATCGGCCCACCTGATCCACGCGCACGCGTATATAAGCAGTCGTACGCTCTTCTATTGTACCATACGGTAATGATGCGAGAAAGATGATGAAGTTTAGCCTTTTTCAATATTTATAAAAAAATAACACATTTTAATCATAAAAAGTTACCCACTTATGAAAGAAAACACCGCTCAGCAAGTAATGAAATGGTTTTTATAATTTTTTTCACTCCGGAACTGGTTTTTAACGCATGTACGGGAATGACGTTTTTGTTGTCAAAATGCACTTTTCAGTTTTAATATCAGATTCACAAAGAAAGAGTTAATCTTTTAAGCTTAATTTGATAGAATCTTTTATTAAACGATACGCTTCATATTTCTGTATTTATTAATCAACTGTAACTACAATGTTTCACTAGAAAAAAAAGACGTACGATAATGACGTCTGAAATAACAAAAATCGAGGGACAGACTTCAAGGTTCTTATAATATTATTTATTTGACTTAAAAAATGTGCATACATTAAATTTATGTTCATCTAAAGTTTACAAACTCAATAAGTTAAGTGTTTTTCAGGTTACTGTCTAAAAAAAAGGGAGAAAATCAGTTTATCCTGGTGCAGGAGGTTGGGACGCCGTACGGTAATGACGTTTGGCCTGTTCTTATATTAAATTAAAGCAAATAGGAACAGAAATGACAAAAAGGACTGACCATTTTGTAGAGGATGATAATAAGTATTTAATTGATTTAGAAAAAAATCAGTAAGAGTTTCTAAGTTAATGTTATATTACTGGGACTTCAAGTTTTCCTTCAATTTGACAATTATCCATATAGGAAATACTGTGAAATCGCTGGAGTTCTTTGATTATTTTTTATTACCTGATTATAAATGTTGTAAATTCTGGTTTTGATTAATCTTTTAATCAAATTAAGTGTGCAAGTTTTTTGTGGTACCAATTTCTTGTAGAGTTTCATTATCTGTTCTAGTAAGAGAAATATCTGAAAAATTAAGCTTGAAGTTTACTTCGTTTTCATATGTAAATTTAAGAAAATTTAATCAAGAAGATATCATCAACACACCTTTAATAAAAAGGCACATTAAAACTGAGTGAAGATAAACAGTCAATCTGAAGTGCTTTCATTACAGTATCAGCTGTTGCTGGTGATAATGCAGAACCTGTATTATTCCACCTATTTGTTTGAAATTTTAATGATTAAACTTGAGAAATGTGGGTCTGAGGCAAAACTCTACTGTATATCAAAATTTATCTCTGGATATGAAAGTATTTGAGGCAATTAAGTCCTTTTTATTTTTGATATATGGTAAAGCTAAATTGATAGGAATGGTAGGAAGTGAGTTCGCAACATCCAATAACATAAGAATGAGGTATTTTTGCATTTCTAAGTTTTTTAGGCAATCAACAAAATCCCGGCTATCTTTTACATGGTACTCTGGTTTTCCGGTTATCAATCTTGAATGATGGGAAAGAAACTTAGCTAATTTGGAAGTAGGACTATTTATTGTAGATTTGTAGACACTATTATTCTTGAAGGATTTCCTTTTTAATGTACTTTAGGTAGTCAATATGCTCTGGGGATGGTATTAGCATTTGCTTTTAACTTTTTAGCTTCATCAAATTTCTTTAAATTTAGCTTTATCTGATAGTGAATTTAAAATTTGATTGATATATTGAGTTGTGTTGCTTTTACCTGCTTCAAGTTCGTTTAAAACTGATGAATTGAAGAAATTAAGAATAGTCTGAAACCATTGTACTTGTAGTTTCTTTTGTATATCTATAGAAAAACATCAAACTCTAAATTCAATTTAAGCTATAAAATCATATTAATAGATGGTAAAAGTTAGAATGCGATGTTATGCGTCAGAGTATATAAATACCTAAATAACGTAAAAGATGAAATACTTCAGACCAAATGAAAAGACCTTGACGATGTTAAGAAGATCCTCTAATCATCGACGTTTCGAAAGTCAAATGATCTCCTCTTTAGGAAACAGGAATCCAAGTCATATAAATGTCCTTTATTTTTAAAAAATTGGCAGAAGCCAAAAATGTCGTAGTCAAAAAAGATTCATGCTCTTACAAGATTCCCATCTCAATTTAGTTCTGTGAAGAAAATAATGAAATTGTAAATTAAGAGAAACCATTTCATATACATAACAAAACATATACGAATTAGAAAATAAGGTTGAGAAAAAGATTAAAAATTGTGAAATTATTTACCTGAGCTTTTAATATTATAACTTTGAGATGTTGAAAAGTAGTAAGGTCCATTATTATGACATCACGGACAATATTAAAAAATTATTTAGAGAATTTTCTTTCTAAATTTGAAATGGAAGACAGAACGAACGTACTGCTCCATGGTAAGGTTTAACATCAATAATAATGAAATGATTATAAAAGTATGCTTGAGGAAAAACATTGGATCTTAAATTAAAGAATCTAGTATTACGTTGTATAATGGACTGAAATTATTTAGATCAGTTTTCTTATTTAAACAATTATCACCCTCATTCTTAATAAAGAATATTTCCGCTACAAGTCTTTTAAACTCATTAGGTTCATGGTGTAAAACCAATATATGTTCCCAGTCAAATTGATGACCAGTTTCAACCTGATGTTTTGCAATAACTTTATGGTTCTTAGGATTGTGTCTAAAATTATCGTGATGTTCTTTAGTTCTAGTGGAAAGTAATCTACCGGTCTCACCTACATAGCATTTATCACAATTAAAAAAAATAAATTTTATATACTACATTACTAAGCTGAAAAATGTCGAGAGAATCTTTGCCTAGTTTTATGAACTTATCAAGTTTAAAATCAATCCTAAATGTTGTTTTTATGTTGAATTCACTCAAAATTCTTTTCACTTCAAAAGAAAAACTACCATGAAAAGGTATAGAAACAATACGTTTGAAATCTAAATTATAATCTCGATGTGAATAAATTTGTTGTGTTAAAGAATCTTTGAGGGTTTTTTATTTTATTATTAATGTGTGTTTGAACAAACTCTTTTGGAAACTTATTAAGAGACAACATATTTTTTATAAATTCAATATTAGACTTGTGAAAAGATTCATGTGATAATTTAAACGGAGTGTCTACGAGATTTTTTAATAATAGCTATTTTATGCTGAACAGGATGGTTAGAAAAAAAGTTAATGTATCTGCCTGAATAAGTATCTTTTTTGTACCAATCCGTGATAATAGTGCCATCATTGTTTTTAATAACTTTAACATTTAAAAAGGAAATGGAATTGTTATTTTCTATTTCATGTGTAAATTCAAGCCTCGGATGGAAAGAATTAAATTGGTGTAAAACAGAATCTAATTTATCCTTAGGTATAATAATAAAAGTGTCATCGAAATATCGAAAATATGGTTGAAAGGTAAAATCTAAATTTTTCATAACTATTGACTCTAAATCTTGCATAACAAGGTCAGCTGAAACAGGTGATAAGGGAGAACCCATAGGAGTCCCGAACACTTGTCGGTAAAAATTATTATTAAATTGAAAAACTGTTCGATTCATTAAAAACTTAATTCCCTTTTCAAATTCAGTCAAAGGTAAACCTGTAAAAGTTTGAATGTAAGTCCATCTACTTAAAATACTGTTAATTACTAAATCAATTGGAATGTTAGTGAATAAAGATGATACATCAAATAAAACCATAATATGATCAGGAGGAACTGTTCTTTTAACTATTACGTTTTTGAACTCGAAAGAATTTTTAACTTGACTTTCAGGTAACAATAAAGCTTCTTTGAGAATATTGTTAAATAACTTAGCCATTTTAGGAGTGGCAGTATTAATTAGAGAAACAACAGGTCGTAATGGACAATTTGGTTTGTGAATTTGAGGTAAACCATATATTCTAGGGATGTTAGTGTCATGAATTAGTATATCTCGACGTAATATATTTTCACCTAAATAAACACTGATTCGCCATGAGTTGAAGTATTTCAAAGTTTCTTTTTTTAGTTCTTTTTCAGGATTTTCATCTAATTTCTCATATGTTGTGACATCTTTTAATAAATTATGCATTTTCTTATTATGCATTTCTTTATTAAGAACAACAGTGATGTTACAACGTAATACTAGATTCTTTAATTTAAGATCCAATGTTTTTCCTCAAGCATACTTTTATCATCATTTCATTATTATTGTAACCATTTTAGTAGTTCGTGATTTGATATTAATTAATTGTTCTACTAATAATTCGTTACCTAGACTTTATAAAAACAAAATTACAAATTTTAATTAGAATTAAGGAACCTGATATTTCTGACTTACTACGTTAATGCACTTTTATGTATCTATTACTTCATGCTCTTACCTGCATTCACTTGATGTTAAACCTTACCATGGAGCAGTACATTCGTTATGTCTTCCATTTCAAATTTAAGAAGGAAATTCTTTAAATAATTTTTTAATAATGTCCGTGATGTCATAATAATGGACCCTACTACTTTTTAACATCTCAAAGTTATAATATTAAAAGCTCAGGTAAATAATTTCACAATTTTTAATCTTTTTCTGAACCTTATTTTTTAATTCGTATATGTTTCGTTATGTATATGAAATGGTTTCTCTTCATTTACAATTTCATTATTTCCGTCACATAACTAAATTGAGATGAGAATATTGTAAGAGCATGAATCTTTTTTGTCTACGACTTTTTGGCTTCTGCCAATTTTTAAAAACTAAAGGACTTTTATGTGACTTGGATTTCTGTTTCCTAAAGAGCAGAGCATTGTACTCTTGAAACGTCGATGATGAAAGGATCTTCTTAACATCATCAAGGTCTTTTTATTTGATCTGAAGTATGTCATCTTTTACCTTTTAAGTTATTTAACTATAAAATCATGTAAAGAAAAATATTTTTTGTTGACAGAGTTGTAAGCAAAGCCTAAAGGTACAATTCTAACAACTTCATCAGGTATTGTAATATCGGTCCAATTCTTGACTCATATGTTCGAAATTTCATGATATTTTGTTGTATAGAAATTTGTCTACGTTGAGAGCGTTAAAGAATGGATTTCTAATCAAAATGTCATGTAAAAATTTTAATCTCTGATTGATATTAACAATTACACAATCTCTTATTTCTGTATTTGAAATTTTGATGCTGACTATTCTAGATAATCTATTAATTCTATTTCTATTAATTGAATCAAAAGATCTACAATTATCAAAATTATTGAAATTTTCTAGTGAGCTGGAATGAGACCACTTTTTCGGCATCCAATTAGAAAATGTCTTTGATTACGTGAAATAGATACTTTTGATTAATTCCCTCTCACTAGTTAATTCCAGACCTCTTGGTGAAGCGCAAGATTTAAACCACTGATCGCGTAATAACTTCCTCTGGTTCCATGAAGTGACTGAGTACGCGCGCACTGCGGCCCTTCCGAGGCTGGTCATTAAAGATTCTCTAAATTTTACTTATACAGGGTGACCCACCACTCGTGAAATATCCGGAAGTATATAATAGTGCACAAACAAATAACCAAAAAAGTTTTTTACCAAAAAGCTGTCCGAAGCTTAGTTTGGATACAAAGAAGCTTTTTGGGCCTAATCAACCAACTAGGCCCAACTTTGAAGCTTTTTTGTATCCAAACTAAGCATCGTACAGCTTTTTACTTGAATACTTTTTAGTTTATTTTTTTGTGCACTTTCGGCTGTTTCATATGTGGTGGGATACCCTGGATTCTAAATCTGTATTATTTTTTTGCCATCAAAGAGGAAAAAAACAGATTGATGAAGTACAAATATCTCAGAAAAATGAGCTTCTCCCCTTCAAAATTACTTACGAATTTTGGAATAATTTATGAAAACAAATGAGAAAGCGATTAATATATATACTAAAATTTCTTGTAGAAATGTCATTAGTTACACTTCGATCAAAAATTTATCAATAATATCTTCTCGCCAGAAATAAAATGAGGTCGTTAGTACTGTCGTCTTTGCTTTAGTGGTACTCGTTAATTTTATTAAGGAATATATAATATTAAATATATATATATATATATATATATATATATATATTTTTATATACATTTTTAGATAAATATTTTTTGGAACAATTTTGTAAATCTTTCCGAATATTCCCCTAAAATTAATTTTTCAAAATAAAACGTCATTAAAAATGTTGAAAGGAATCCTAGTATTTTTTTTATTATTAAACCTTTTTAAATGCTTCTAAGTTTCACACTTTTATTTAGAAATTTTCAAAATATAGCATTTTGTTCCAAATTATTTGTATTTTTTTCAAATTTTAATCTAGTTTAAAATCATTTAAAAACTTTTAAGCCCTCTAAATATCTTTTCAATTGATTCGAATTAATTTTATTTCTATTTATATTCTTCCATTCGCGGCAAAAAAAATTTAATACAAAATAAAAATTTTGAATAAATATTTATTTTAAAGGTTATATGTGAAAATATATAATTTTAACAAAATTCTTTGGAATTAATGAATTTTCAACCAAGAAGACGAATTTTCAATTGAAGAATATAATTTTTCAACCAAAAATTAAATATTTAAATTTTCTACAAAAAAAGACAAATTTTCAATTAGAGAAAATAATTTTTTAACCAAAAATTTAATGATTAAATTTTCAGTTAAAAAAAATTATTTTTAACAAATAAAGACAATTTTTCAACCAAATATAGTTGAATTTTCAACTAAAGAAGATCGATTTTTTACATAAAATGGAATTCAAATTTACAGTTTAAAGAATTAATTTTCAACTAAACAAATTAATTGTCAACCAAGAAGGCGAATTTTCAATTAACGAATATAATTTTTTAACCAAAAATTAAATAGTTAAATTTTCTATCAAAAAAGACAAATTTTCAATAAAAGAAAATAATTTTTTCAACCAAAAATTAAATAGTTAAATTTTTAGTTGAAATACATTATTTTCAACAAAAAATGAAAGTTAAATTTACAGCTTAAAAAATTAATTTTCAACTAAACAGATAAATTTTTAACCAAGAAGACGAATTTTCAGTTAAAGAAAATAATTTTTCAACCAAAAATGAAATGCTTAAATTTGTAGATAAAAAAAATTATTTTCAACGAAAAAGACAATTTTTCAACCAAATATAGTTGAATTTTCAACTAAAGAAGACCAATTTTTTTACAAGAAATGTAATTTAAAACAGTTTAAAAAACTAATTTTTAAATAAACAAATGAATTTTCAACCAAGAAGACGAATTTTCAATTAAGGAATATAATTTTTCAACAAAGAATGAAATAGTTAAATTTTCTATCAAAAAAGACAAATTTTCAATAAAAGAAAATATTTTTTCAACCAAAAATTAAATAGTTAAGTTTTTAGTTTTTAGTTGAAAAAAAATATTTCCAACAAAAAAAGACAATTTTTCAACCAAATATAGTTGAATTTTCAACTAAAGAAGATCAATTTTTAACAAAAAATGGAAGTTAAATGTACAGCTTAAAAAATTAATTTTCAACTAAACGAAAGAATTTTCAACCAAGAAGACGAATTTTCAATCAGGGAATATAATTTTTCAAACAAAAATTAAATAGTTAAATTTTCTATAAAAAGGACAAATTTTCAATAAAAGAAAATAATTTTTTAACCAAAAATTAAATAGTTAAATTTTCTACCAAAAAGACAAATTTTCAATTAAAGAAAATTTTTCAACAAAAAGGTTGAATTTTTAATCAAAAAGATTAAAAACAAAATAGATCAGTTTTTAACCAAATTAAATTTTTATTTCAAAGAAGATGAATTCTGAACGAAAAATGCAGTAGTTGATATTTTTTAATTTTAAATTAGGCAAAGAAGTAGGGAAATTGAGGGGAAATTAGGGAGGAGGAGAACGGAAAGTAATGGGAAAAGAAGGATGTAGAAGTAGCGAACGTGAGGGGAAATAAGGGTATGGAAAGTAGGGAAAATAAAGGGCAGGGAAAGAATAACTGAGGGGAAATGAGGAGGGGTTATCAGGAGTAGAGAGGGAAAATTATGGGAAGGGTAGCATGGGAAGCGAGGGGAATAAGGACTAGAAAAGTAGGGGAAGTGAGGAAAAATGATCAGAAATGAGGGTGGAAAAAGTAAAGTGAGGAAAAATTAGAGGTTTAAGAAGGGGAAGTGAGTAGTGTGGTGCGGATAGATAGGCGTGAAGAAGTGAGGACTTCGGAAGGGAAGTAGGGGAAGAGGAGCGTTGTCTGGGATAGTAAGGAGTGGGGGAGTAAAGAAGAAAATTGGAGAAGAAAGAATAAGCGAAGGATAAAGTGAGGGGAGAGAAAATAGGGGTGGAGAAGGGAACGTAGAGAATTAAGGGGACACCAGGGAGGAGAAGAACGGAAAGTAATGGGAAAACAGGGATGTAGATTGTAGAAGAAGGGAACGTAAGGGAAAATAAGGGCACGGAAAGTAGGGAAAATAAGGGACGGGGAGTAGGGTAAATTAAGAAAGGGTAAGTGAGGGGAAATGAGGATTTATCAGGAGTAGAGAGGGCTAATTATGGGAAGGGTATTATGGGAAGCGAGGGGGAATAAGGAATAGGGAAGTTGAGGAAGTGAGGAAAAATGATGAGAAATGAGGAGAGAAAAAGTAAAGTGAGGAGAAATTAGAGGGTTAAGGAGGGGAAGTGAGTAGTGTGGTACGGATAGGTGGGCGTGAAGAAGTGAGGACTTTGAAAGGAAAGTAGGGGAAGGGGAACGTTGGCTGGGATAGTAAGGAGTGGGGGAAGTAGAGGAGGAAGGAATTGGAGAAGAAAGAGGAAGCAAAGGATAAAGTGAGGGGAGAGAAAGTAGGGGTGGAGAAGGGAACGTAGATAATTAAGGGGAAGTTATGAAAGAAGAAGGTTTTTTTTTGCCTTTTTTGCCTAATTTTTAAAATTAATTTGTACCTAATGGTAACATGTGATTTTTTTTCTTTTGTAGTGAAAAAAATGTCTGAGAATGGTATGTGTCTCATTTTAGCAACACAGTAAAGAAATTGAAGCATTAAATAAATTTTTTATTTTCTAAGAGTGTCGGTTTTATCGGTATAACAAAATTCATAGCGGTCTTTCGATGAGGGCTGGGCTTTATTATTATCTGAAATTCAATAGGAATTTTTTGATTCAACAATCCTTTTTACCCCGTATAAATATCGAAACTTCCAATTTCCTTTATCTATTTTCTTCTTGAAAGCTCACATAATCCGAACCCCAATTTTCTTCAAAAAAAGACTCAGAATAACGATTTCTACAGAATTACATCCGAAATTACGTCCGATAAGCACGCTAGTTACTTTTGCAGATTGGACAGTGTGATAGAACCCGAAAAAGCTGGTCACAACTGCTTGTAGATTTTTTTTATCAGTATTTTGGTTTTCTAATTTCAAACCCATTGTCAAAATTTTCAAAATGAAAATTGCAGTATTAAGATCAAGACTAACAACCTCAAAAAGATTTTTGATTTCCATAAAAATGATTTGCCATGTGTTTTTTGGGTCTCTAATTTTAAATCCGCTTCTAGAATTTTTAATCAAAAAAATAGCGAATCTAAAATAGAGACCAAGAAGCTAAAAAAATATTCGATATTAGTGAAAATGATTTTCGAGGATTTTTTCCAGACTCTTATTTCAAATCCATTTTCAGAATTCTTAAAAACAAAATAGTGGATACAAAATCGGGACCAAATAACTCAAAAAATATTCGATTGCATTGAAAATAATTTTCTAGGAATTTTTTGGGACTCTGATTTCAAATTTGTTTTCAGAATTTTCAAAAAAAAAAAATATCGAACCCAAAATGAGTCTCTGGTTTTAAATCCGTTTTGAGAATCTTCAAAAACAAAATGACGGATCTAGAATGGAGACCAAAAAACTTAAGAGAAAATTCGATTTTAGTCAAAATGATTTTTTAAGGTTTTTTTTTGTGTCTATTATTCTGAATACGCTTCGAGAATATTCAAAAAGAAAATAGCGGATACAAAATAATGATAAAAAAACTGAGAAAATATCATGTGTTAGCAGAAATGGTTTTTTAAAGGTATTTTTGTTTTCTGATTTCAAATCCGTTGTCAGAATTAAAAAACATGACGGCTCCCAAATGAAGAAGGAAAAACTCAAAAAAATATTTCAGTTCAGTGAAAATGATTTTTTGGGTTTTTTTTTGGTTCTATGATCTCGAATCAGTTTTCCGAATTTGCAAAAACAACATGGCGGATTTAAAATCAAGACCAAAAAATCTAAAAAAATATCCAATTTAGGTGAAAATGATTTTCTGAGGATTTTTTGTGTCTTTGATTTTGAATCTGTTTTCATAATTAAAAAGAAGACGGATCCTAAATCTAGATCGAAAAACTCAAAAAGTATTCGATTGCAGTAAAAATGAATTTCTAGTGGTTTGAAGGTGTCTGTCTGATTTCAAATCCGCTCTCAGAATTTTCAAAATCAAAATTGTGGATCCAAAATCAATACCAAAAAACATAAATATTATCGTTAAATCCTTTGGAATATCTTAAACTCTGTCGAAACCTCTCCTTTTTAAAATAGTAAAAATTCATTAAAATAAGTAGAAATCATTTGATATGCCTTGAATATTTAAATTCAATTACACTTATTCATTGAATTTCTCTAAAAAATCTTCCGAAGCCCTTGAAATCTTTGAAATCGTGAAGAATACCTTGAAATTGAAATTCGTTTATTTTTCAAATTTCGCTCGAAATTTTTTGAAATCTTTGGAAATCCCACAAAATTCGTTGAAATTCTTTGAATTTCCTCTCGTATCTTAATATTTGTTAGAATCCCTTGAAATCTCTTAAAATTTTTCCTTTGGAAATCGCAAAAATCCTTAAAAATAGGTAAAAATAAAAATTTATTTAATGCAAATTAAATTGAACTTATTCATTAAAGATCTCTAAAAAAAAGTTGAAATCCTTAGGAATCTTTTGAAATCCCTTGAGATATCTGCAATAGCTAGAAGTTGCTTGAAATTTGAAAAATCCAAAAAATTCCTCAAATCTTTTTATAGCTACAAAATTCTTTAAAATCCCCTGGAATTCCGGAAATCTCTTGAACATCCACATAATCACTTAAATTTCCCGGAAATTTTTTCAAATCTTTGAAATCTTTCTATGTCCCTTAAAATCAAACTCCTTGAACTGTTTCCAAATACTAAAATTCGGTAGTGTTTTCTCTATTTGTGCCATCAATTCTTTCCATATTTTAACATTAGTATCTTTTAATGAGTTTGTATAATGATTTTTCGAGAAGTGAGAAAAAATTATTAGAAATTCATTATAGGTCAATCATTATACATCTATACTGAAGGGCCTATAGTATGAGGGATCACAAGGATTACATGGGATTAGACGAGGTTGGATGAGATTGCAGGAATAGTATACACCAGATTGCAGCAGTGATTTCGCCCCTCGTATAATCCGAATCTAAATTTCGTTTAAAACAATAAAAGTAACAATAATAATTCCACGTCCATGTTCAAGTGGCTGTTTGCGTCCCATTGGTTGTCCACGTTTTACTACTTGTCCACGTCGCAGTGGCTGTCCACGTTGTACTACTTGTCCACGTCCCAGTGGCAGTCCACGTTTTAGGGTTTGTCCATACCCCAGTGGCTTTCCAAGTTTTATTATTTGTCCACGTCCCAGTGGCTGACCACGTTTCAGTGTTTGTCCACGTCCCAGTGGCTGACCACGTTGTACTACTTGTCCACGTCCCAGTGGCTGTCCACGTTTTACTACTTGTCCACGTCGCAGTGGCTATCCACGTTGTACTAGTTGTCCACGTCCCAGTGGCAGTCCACGTTTCAGTGTTTGTCCACGTCCTAGTGGCTGACCACGTTGTACTACTTGTCCACGTCCCAGTGGCTGTCCACGTTTTACTACTTGTCCGCGTCGCAGTGGCTATCCACGTTGTACTAGTTGTCCACGTCCCAGTGGCTTTTCACGTTGTACTAGTTGTGCACGTCCCAGTGGCTGTCCACGTAGTACCAGTTGTCCACGTCCCAGTGGCTGCCCACGTTTTAGCGTTTGTCCATGCCCCAGTGGCTTTCCAAGTTTTCGTATTTATCCACGTTCCAGTGGCTGTCCACGTTGCACTAGTCGTCCACGTCCCAGTGGCTGTCCACGTTGTAATAATTGTCCATGTCCCAGTAGCCCAGTGGCCCAGTGGCAGTGGAAAGCCACTCGGCTCTCCAAGTTTTAGTATTTGTCCACATCCCAGTAGCTGTTCATGTTTAAGTGGTTTTTGACGTCCCAATTGCTGTTCACGTCCCAGTGACTGTCCATGTTTCAGTGTTTGTCCACGTTTTCGTGTTTTGTCCACGTTTTTTTGGTTTTCAAAGTCCCAGTGCCTGTATACGTCCCAGTGGCTGTTCATGTCCCAGTGGCTGTCCATGTCCCAGTCCCTATCTTCAAAAACGAGAACTACCGCCTATACTGGGATCAGACTACCCTTACTTGACATTGTCCATACAGTGGCCCTAACACCGGTTCCTTTAGCGACCTGTGATGGAAAATTTCCTACAAGTAATAATAACGAAAATAATAATTCAATAAAAATAATGTTCCTAGAGAATTACATAGGAAATACCGTCCGATAAGCGCACTAGTGTCTCTTTGAGATCGTGTCGTGTTCCCTTGTGGTTCTAAGCCTAACTAAGACCTGAAAGATCCTCCCAGCTCCATTTCGTTCTTAATCCAGGCTCTTGGCCGTAAATGCCCGTTGGAGAGCGAGAGGAGAGTCGACAGGTTCGCAGGCAACGAAGGAAAGGAAATAGGCAGGCAAGGCCTGGCAGGAGACACCACGTAGGTGAGCTGAAATAGATCGATGGCGAGCTTTTGACGCAAGCGCTCGCAGCAACCCCTGACTGGTTTCCTGCTCGGGAGGAGGGTGAAAGGGAGAAGGGAGGACTATGGCTATCCGGGAGTAGTTGGCAATGGGGAAGATTTCAGGGAGGAGGAGGAGAGAGAAAAGAGAGAGTGAGAGAGGGAAGAGAGACACGCGACCCTCTCACCTGTTTGCCTACCCGCCAGTCTGGTTTACGCGCCCGGTCATCCGCCGGCGCTACAAGTGGTCTCCCAGTTTACTTCTTTCTATTCGCGCTAATCGTACATCGTATTCGTGTGATCGTCTCTTTTTATTAATATTATTATTATTTAAACGGACACGTGTTGTTACTCTCGCGATTCGGACATTTTACCGCCGGCATTAGAATTTACCGAAATTCACGACTGGTCCTCATTTTCGAGAAATGAGGGACAGTCGACACCTGTGACCTACAGCGGCGCTTTTTGCGGTAAGTGGTGCAATTCAATCTTTGGTCAGACAGATAATGGAAGAAAGTGAATTTTTTGGTTCAAACCGTTCCAGAGGTATTTCTGAACCAATGACAAAATTAAAAAAAAAATTAAAGCTTATTAAATTTCCAAATGATCTGTGGAAGCCTATTTTTTAATATAAACTAGCATCATAAATCGTGCTCGTGTCGTTTTTTTCTTTAAGGGTGAAAGAAATTTTTAATACAAAATATAGATTTTTAATAACTAATAATTTTTCAGATTTATTTGTTTTTCCTACCAAAAATAACGCTTAGAACATAAAATTAATTAATAATTGAAACTAAACTAAAATATATTCAAATGTTACACTAAAATTATTCAATTTCGAATAATTCTAATTAAAAATTATTAATTTTTAAATAATTTCAGTTTAAAGTTACTCAATTCTAAACACTTTTAATTCCATTTGATGTAATTGCAAACGCTGAAAAATTTTAAGTATTCAATTTTGAACACTTTAAACTTAAAATTAATCAATGAATAAACATTTCAGGCTATATAATAAATTTCTTTCTATTTTTAAGAATTCAATTTAATAAAATTTCATTTTAACAATAAAAAACAGTTGAGTTTATGAAAAAAAAAATAAGAAAATTTCAACAAACTAGTTGATTCTCAACTTAAAAAGATAAGTTTTCAACCAGTTGTATTTTTTTCCAAAAAGATTACATTTTTTTCAAAAAGACAAATTTTCTACAAATTAGTTTAATTTTTCAACCTAAAAATATGATTTTTCAATGCAAAAGACAATTTTCAACCAAATAATTGAAATTTCAAAGGAATGGATGAATTGTCTACCAAAAAGATTAATTTTTTACGAAAAAGTTCGAATTTTAACCAAATAGTTGAACTGTCATCCGAGCAAGATGAACTCTGAACAAAAAGTGTAATAATTAATATTTAAATTAAAAAATATTTTGATTTTATACAAAAAATAGTTGAATTCATAAAAAGGGTGAATTTTTAACAAAGTACAAGGATTTTTAACTATAATGATGAATTTTTATCAAGGTAATTCAACATTTAACCATGCAGTTAAATTTTCAAATAAAAAAGATGAATTCTCAACGGAAAATGTAATAGTTTATATTTCATGAAAAAAATTGAGTTTTAAATAAAACATAGGTGAATTAATTCATGAGAGACGAATTTTCAAGAAAATAGTGAAATCCTTTGACCAAAGAAAAATTAATTTTCAACCAAGTTTTGGCATTTTTAACTGAGAAATATCAAACTTATGCCAGAAGAGATACATTTTTAAGCGTCTTTTAAACTGACTCGAGTTAATTCTAAAGTTCTTAAAAAATTTCTAAATTTTTGTTGGAAATCCTCAAAAACTTACATTTGGTTCAAAAAATTTATTGAATCAAATTTTTATTGTATTTTTTGAACTCTATATTTTTGAAAAAATTCGAGTTTTTCTGAACATTTTTGGTTAAATTCTGAAAAACTAAAAAAATTGCTTTTAAATCTTCCAGATTCTGTTCTTGTAATATTGGAAATCTCTTCTAATATTTTATAATCTTTCTAAAGCTTCCCTTGAAACTATTTTTTTTAACTAAAAAATCATTAAAAATTTTCCCATTCATCTTAAGGTAGTTGTGTCAATTCACGGTTTCGGTGAAAAAAAAAATTTATGATTTCAAGAATTAAAATAATATGATCAGTCATTTCTTATAGAAGAAAAACCCCATTATTTTTGACAACAAAATTTAAAACTTACGAAAAATAATTATTTCAACAAAAATCTTGGTAATTGAATTTTTTCTTACCAATTTTAAAAAAATGGATGGATTTTAATCACTCGTGGCTTATTTTTTTGGAAAAATATTTTCGACAACTCTACTGTTTCCTATTTTGAAAATTAGTAAATAATCTTCAAATGAAATTTTTTTGTTAACAAATTTTTTTCCTAAAAAAAAATTGTTTCAATGAATTTAACCATATAAAAGCGTGCTTTAAAAATTGGAAACAGTGGAGTTATAGTAAATGTTTTTTTTACATTCTCATTCTAATGAGAAGGTATTGGTTTTATGTAAAATTTGACATAGTCGGTTTTCATCAAATCTCCACGTTTTGAGACCCCCTGAGCTAGAAAAAACGATTTTTACCAAGGTGTCTGTCTGTCTGTAGTCTGTCTGTCTGTCTGTCTGTCAGTCTGTCTGTCTGTCTGTCTGTCTGTAGCCACGATAACTTTCGAAAAAATGATCAGATTTGATTGAGCTTTGGCACACTTTTTTATGGCCGAAAAATAGAGAACGAGTTCGTTAACCAGCTATTTTGGATGAAAATCCAAAAAGTGAGCACATTTTGAAAATTTTTGAGACCACTTTTTTGGAAGATTTGAAAATTCTATGTACGGTTATTAGTAGTACGCAAAATGACGAACAAAATATTCTTATGACTTTTCGTGATAAAAAAAAAATTACTGGAGTTATAGCATTTTCAAAATTCCAAAAAACAAACGAAAATGAACATTTTAAGCCGAAAAACGCACGATATGAAAAAAAGTCAAGAGGAGAAAAACGTTGTTTTTTGAACACCCTATAATATTTTCATAACAACTTTTTGAATTTTTTGAAAAATAAAAAATTCAAATTTTGATCGCACAAAAAATTAATGAAAAATCAAAAAAGCCATTTTGCTGTCAAACTATGCAAGATACCAAAAAAGATCATCTGACCAAAATTGTGCACCTAAAAAAGATCTACAAATTTCTTATCATTCACTTTTTGATATGACGCGCAGTTTTTGTTTTATTCGTAAAAAACAGCATTGAAAATAGAAAAATCAAATTTTCAGACTAATATTACCAGCTACGAAAAAATGACTGAAACAAAATTTGTTCATCCAAGGAAGAGGTACAAATTTATTGTGACTCACGTTTCGATAGGATGCGTGGTTTTTGTTTTATTCGTGAAAATAACATTGACAGTAAAAAAAATCAAATTTTTGAAAAAACAATGCAAGGTACGAAAACATATGAATGAACAAAAATTGTGCATTCAAAAAAGACTTACAAACCCGTAATCAATTTTTGTGGTAAGAATATATTCAAAATGAAAAAATTAACTTTTTTGATAAACGGCACAAGCTAAAATAAAATGTTAACTAATAAAATTTGTCGCCTGAATTATATCATTACTTTTCATTTGAACTCAAATACAAATTTAGTAATTTGTATATGAAGAACATATAACACGAAGCACAAAGTACGCGCTCAGTGTATTTACCAAATCGCACGCCGTAAGTGCGCTCAAACTTTTTTGTTTCTATCATACGGTTCAAATGATTTTCAAATCAAATATCGAGCGCGAAGCGCGAGTGTCTGGATGAGAATGTGTTCCTTAAGGTCGACAGAACCTTGAGTAAATAAAGTTCCTTTTCAGTCTAAAATAAAAACAAATTTAACAATCACTTAATATGTAGAGGTTTTGATAATTTTATAATATTTGCAAACAAACTTTTTCTTTTCATCGAATTGGAACACGAAGTTCAAAAATCTAGAGGAGCCGAGCGTAAAGCGCGATGCAAATACGCCCGAGCGCGTAGCGCGAGGTGAATACATAATCGAGCGCGAAGCGCGAGATAAATATATGATCGAGCGCGAAGAGCGAGATCCAACAGTCGCGCGCCCTAGGCGCGCTCAAACTTGCGAGCGAAGCGCGCCATGAGAATGTGCCCGCGAAGCGGGCAGATTTTTTTTTTTTAAAGTTATCATTGAGTATAATTTTACTATTTTTTTTAAATTGGTAGACAGCGGTAGTAGGCTAAAGAATTAAATGGCAAAAGAAACGCTATTAAAATGAATATTTTTTTCTTACAATTTAATTTTTCTTCATTAAAAATAATTTTTTTGTTTTGTTTGAAATGGCATCATTAGTAATATTATTTTGATTCTTAAAATCATAGAAAAACTATTTTTTTCGAAAATCTGATTTTTGGCACGACAAATACCTAAATAAAATTTCTATATTTCCTTTCAACCATGCAAAATCCTTAAAAAGCTTTAAAATCTTATTTCTAAATCTTCAAAAATCTATATTTTCTTAAAAATTTAAAAAAAATTTAAGTTTCAAAATTGTGTTTTCAGTTGGATAAATTATTTCTATTTTTGGAAAAATATTTCTAAACAAAAGGTTGACATTGAATAACTTTAATACTAATTGTTGTTGTTTCCAACAATTCTAGTAAACAAATTCACTCCTTTGTCATTTTTATAATTCATTTTCCTTTTCTGCCGAATCATTTCTTTTCATCTAAAAAAAAATATTTTGACAAAATACTTTGACATTCAAAAACAATTTTCATTGTTGTTAACAATTTGTATAAACAAATTCACTGATTTTTAATTTTTTATAGAGAAAATTCTTATTGTTAGTGTATTTTGAGTTGCTTCAGATAAACAACAATGATTCTGCTGGCAATAAAAATTTTCTGTATAATAAAACATCAAATGAGTGACTTTTTTAAAATGAAAAATGTTTATAAAAATGAGAATGGTTCCTAAGTGCCAAAATGTCATGCCAAAATATTATTCTTTAAATAAAAAAAATTATTCCGCAGAAAATAAAAATGTTCCATCTATAAAAATTACAAATAAGTGAACTCGTTTATAAAAATTGTTTATGACAATTTGAATTTTTATTTTCAAGTGTTTTAATAAGTGTCAATAAAAGAGAAAATAGTGCAGTGATTTCGAAATAACCTATATATTTGTCTATAGGGTTCAAAGGGGAAATTTTTTCAGAGAGAAATTTAATAAACGATATTCTGCAGTTCTGGAATAAGCGTCTTTTATATGATAAATATCATTCATGCTCATAAATGATATTTATCACATAAAAGGTTTGTTTGACCCAGTTAAAAGTTGGTCAACACAATTATGTTTTTCATTTAATTTACTTGTTAGATCTAAAGAGACCTTTTGAAATGCAAATAAAAAATTAGTTTTAATCAAATAAAGTTCATTCAAGCAAATAATTTGCTCAGTGATTTTTAATTTCAAAATAAAAGTATTTCATTTTCCTTTTATAAGAAGCAGTAAAAGCAAGTGCGAACTGAGTTTCACTCGTTCTAAATGTTTTATGTTTATAAAATATTTAATAATATTTGCCACTTATTAAAACCTTTTTTAGGTTTAATTTTTTTGAAGATTCTATTTTTTTCAAATCCTACAATTTATTTACCTTTTTTAATTATTTTCTGAACCATAAACAAGTAATTTTTGATTTTATTTCAAATACGTCACACTTAATGTAGAAATGTCTATAATTTTTTATATTCATACCTGCAATATTAGATGCATTTTTTATTTTTAACAAATAAAAATTAAAATTTTTTTATTAACAATAGAGAGACAGTGATTTATTGAGAACGACAAATGGTATTTTGAACCGTCGATGGTTAATCGATAAACAATAAAAAAAACCGTTGTGGAAGGGACCGTAAAAAACTGAAGAGCAATGCAATTGATTTCAAATAAAAAGTAATTTAAAATGCAATAATATTCTAATAATTTTTTTTTATTAAAAATAGCAGAAAACTATAATAAATCGCATTTCAGTCTTTTTTATCTTAAGGGTTAGTCCACTTTTAATAGTAAATAAAAATAAAAAATAAAATATATAAATAAAAATCGACAAAATTGTATGACATCCAAAAACAAATGATAAAATGGATATTTTCCTACTTAAATAAAATTAAGGACACTTAGTGAAAAGATTCCTTGACTTTAAGTAATCTTTTTTTGGAATCAAAGAAAAATATTTAATTTTCAGCCAAAAAAGTTTTACACCAAAAGAGATGAATTTTCAACCTGAAAAGACGAATTTTTAACAACAAAAATTAATTTTAAACCAAATAGTTGCTTCAGCAAATGAATTTTCAAAAATAATAAATTGAAATCCAACCATAAGCAGTTGAATTTTCAACCTATAGTTGCATTTTTAAGTCAAAAATACGAATTTTTTAGAAGACAGTTGAATTTTTAGCATGAAAGTTCATTTTTAATCAAGAAAGATGAATTTTAAATTAAAAAAAAAATGTATTTTAAACGAAACAGTTACACTTTCTCCCAAAAAATATAGATTTAACAAAATAATATAATGAAATTTTCAACAAAATAGTTCAATTTTTAACCAAATAGCTTAATTTTTTACCTAAAAAGGTGAAATTTCCACCAAAAGGTTAATTTTTTAACATATAGTTGAATTTTTAACCTAAAAGATAAATTTTTCGCCGAAGAGAATAATTTTCTACCAAAAAAAGATGATTTAAAAAAAAATTTAATGAATTTTTGACCAAATTTTTGAATTTTAAAGCCAAAATGACTAAATTTTCAAAAAATACATACATTTTTAATTGTAAAAGTTAAATTTTCAATTAAAGCAATAAATTTTCGAGCAAAAATCGATCTGTTGGATTTTCAGCTACAAAGTTAATCTAAAATGATGGATCTTCAAAAAGAAAGAAATTTTGAACAAAAGAGTTGAAGGAAGAAAAATAATTTTCTTCCAAGAAGGACGATTTTTTAACAAAATGCACGAATTTTCAACTGAAAAAGATCAATTATGAATTAAAAATATCAATCTTCAAACAAAAATAGAATAATAATATTTTGAGTTACAAAAATCAAAGAGATGAATTTTCAAACACAATTGATGAAGTTTTAACCAAGAAGATTAATTTTCTACGAAAAAGGATGATTTTTCAAGACCAAATAGTTGAATTTTCTGATAAAAATTGTAAATTTTTAACTAAGGAAGGATGAGTTAAATTTTCAGTTCAAAAAATGAATTTTTAAATTATCAAGAAACTAATTTTTAAGAAAATATTTCCATTTTCTAGCCGAGATGAATCTTCAACCTGAAAAATGAATTCTTAAGGAAACATGTAACAGTTGATATTTCAAGCAAAGAAGATTTTAATTAAAAAAAAAAATGTTGAATTCAATAAAAAAAGGCACATTTTCAATAAAATATTTGTATCCTCAATCAAAACGGATTAATTTTCATTCAAGAAGTTGCATTTTTAACCAAAAAGGATGAATTCCCCCAAAAAAAAGATTCATTTTCTACAAAAAAAAAAGAATTTGAAAAATACATAAATTTCCAGTTAGAAAAATCAATCATTAGTTAAGAGTATCAAAGTTTGATCAAAAATTGAAAAGTTAATTTTTAACCAAACAGTTGCTTTAAGAACTCAATTTTCGGAAATAATAAATTAAAATTCAATTACAAATAGTTGAATTTTCAACCTATAGTTGTATTTTTTAGTCAAAAATACGAATTTTTTAGGAGACAGTTGAATTTTTAGCATGAAAGTTCATTTTTAATCAAGAAAGATGAATTTTGTATTCAAAAAAATGTATTTTAAACGAAACAGTTACACTTTTTCCCAAAAAATATAGTTTTAACAAATTAATATAATTAATTTTTTAACATTATAGTTTAATTTTTAACCAAATAGCTCAATTTTGGACCTAAAAAGGTGAAATTTTCACCAAAAAGATTAATTTTTTAACATATAGTTGAATTTTTAACCTAAAATATAAATTTTTTGCCGAAAAGAATAATTTTCTACCAAAAAAAGATGAATTAAAAAAAAATTTAATGAATTTTTGAGCAAATTGTTGAATTTTAAAGCCAAAATGACTAAATTTTCGAAAAAAGACATCAATTTTGAACTGTAAGGGTAAATTTATATTGAAAATATCAATTTTCGACCAAAAAATTATCAAATAAAATAAAAAAAAAATAAAATCAAAAATCAAATAAAATAAAAAAATAAAATTTCTAATGAAATGGTTATATTTTCAACCAAGAGAGATGAATTTTCATCTAAAACGATGGATCTTCAAAAAGAAATAAATTTTGAACAAAAGAGTTGAAGGAAGAAGAATAATTTTCTACCAAAAAGGACGATTTTGTAACAAAATACATGAATTTTCAACTAAAAAATATCAATTATCAATTAAAAATATCAATCTTCAAACAAAAATAGAATAGTAATATTTTGAGTTAAAAAAATGAAAAATATGAATTTCCAAACAAAATTGATGAATTTTTAACGAAGAATATTAATTTTCTACGAAAAAGGATAATTTTGCAACAAAATATGTGACTTTTTTATTGAAAAGGATAAATTTTTGACCAAATAGTTGAATTTTTTAATAAAAATGGTAAATTTTTAACTAAGAAAGGATGAGTTAAATTTTCAGTTCAAAAAATTAATTTTTCAATTATTAAGAAACTAATTTTTTTATGAATATTTCCATTTTCAACCAGAGATGAATTTCCAAGCTAAAAAATGAATTTTTAAAGAAACATGCAATAGTTGATATTTCAAGCAAAAAAGATTTTAATTTGAAATAAAAAAAAAGTTAAATTCAATAAAGAAAGGCACATTTTCGATAAAATATTTGTATCCTCAACCAAAACGGATTAATTTCCAAGCAAACTGTTGCATTTTTAACCAAAAAGGATGCATTCCTAAAAAGAAAGATTAATTTTCTAAAAAAAAAAAAAAAAAAAAAAAAAAAAATACATACATTTTTAGTTAGAAAAGATCAATCATTAGTTAAGAGTATCAAATTTTGATCAAAAATTGAAAAGTTACTATTTCAGTTCCAAAAATTAATTATTAGCCAAAAACTCAAATTTTCAACAAAATATTTTTCAAGGAAATAGTTTCATCTTTAAGCAAAGAGATGAGGCTGCAACCAAAAAAAATAATTAAATATCAACAAATTAGTTCAACTTACTCTAATGTAATTGAACTTTTGACAAAAATACTACTTCCTAAAAAATTCGTTGAAGTTTCAACAACAACAAATTAAATTTTCAACCTAATATAATTTTGATTCAAATTAGATGAATTTCAAATACTTACTGGGATATTTCTTTATTTTTATTTATGCATTTATTCACTTAGTTATTATTAAAATGTACCATTCTTAAACTGTACAATTGCAAAAATTTCGCCAAAAAAAGCTTCATCTATCCAGGAATTTTTGTTGAGCGAAAATTAAAAAACCTTTAAAATTTATAATGGCTGGAGGTTAATAAACGGCTTCTCTTCGGACCTTCAACTTTTGACAAGCGTTTTCACTGCAATTAAAGAAACTTTCTCAACGCGAAACTTAAATTGGTTCATAACCCAGACTCGATTGCCAGCTATCTTTCCAAGTTTGAACGAGTCGATAGGTTCAACTTTTGATGATTGTGTGCAAGTAAAGTCAGAAGTTTGTGAGCGAATTTATTTTTTTAAATATTTTTTTTCACTTGCTTTTGAAAATTGTAATTAAGAGGAAAATATGCAGTGAATTTTCTTGATTAGGGATGCTGAGAGTGAGTAATTAAGCAAAGAACGAGGTCGAGAAGGGACTATGTAAATTCGTAATGTACCTTGTGAATTCGAAATTTTCTCAGATAAATTCTCACTTACCTAAAAGAAAATTTTTATTTATAATTTGTTCAGATCTGAAAAACTAAAACTATAAAATAATTTTGATCCACAACAGGTTTCATGTTTATATAGGTCTTCTATATTTTGTAAAAAACTTCGGTCAGACATCGTAGTAGTTATATGCGTAAAGATTTCGTGAGTAAAAAATGATCAATTATATAGAATAATTGAAGTTAGCATTTCTTCGAAAACATCCATGTTCGGTACTCAATCTAAAGTGTTAGAAAAAGTAGAAATTGTAGTAAGTTTATCAAATTTTAAAGACTTTTGAACAAATAGTTTGAAAAGTGACAAGAAAGAGGTTAGGAAACTACAAAACAAGAGAAGTTCATAAGGATAAAATATATATTTCTTTACCTGATTAGATAGTAGCAAACTGCTTGAAATTTATTTTTTTATAGTGATAAAAGTTTTATAATTAGATTTAATGTCCATGTGTAAAAAAAAAATTTAATTAAAGAAAGGAGCATGGTACAGAGTACCATGCGGGTCCGCAGTAGACCGAGTACTGGAAGGATCAAACATACTGAATCGAAAGAAAGAGATTTAGGCGCCAAATTTAAATTTTTTTATATAAAATTTGAAGAAATTAGGAAAAAGTATTAGCATATTTGATCTAAAATCATATTATAAGCAGAATTATAAAATTTCAAATCAGTAATCTTATTCAAAGCATTGTTACTCTCATTTTTAATATACATCATCTCGACAAAGTTTCTTTTATAATAATTTTGCTCTTCATGTAATATTTTAATGTCATCCCATTTGATATTATTTGAGTTTCCATTATGGACAGAGTGAATGTGTTTAGCAATTTCTTCATGGTTTTTTTACAGTGATTAATATTTCTGAAATGCTCATTTTTTCTAGTCTCTAACGATCTTTTAGTTTGTCCAATATAGGACATACCACAAGAACAGTCCAATTTATAAACAACATTACACTGTTCTAATTTTTCCAATGGATCTTTTCCCAATTTGATAAAGTGGTCAAATTTTGAATCAATTCTAAAAATAGTATTAATATTAAAGTTAGAAAAAAGTCTACGGATTGGATAAGATATATCTGGATAGAAATTAAAAGATACAACTTTTTTCTGTTGATTATTATTGGTTAGATTTAACTCTAGCGATGGTTTTTTATTATTAATCTGAAAAAGTCTTATTTTAATGTGGTTTTCAATAAAATGTTCAGGCTAACTATTGTAATTTAATATTTTTTTGACTAAAATTAAATTTTCATGGTGAAGAGATTCATCAGAGAGAAGAACAGCTGAATTAACAAGATTTTTTACAATACCAATCTTTTAGTGTATGGGATTATTTGACAAAAAATTTAAAAGTCTTTCAGAATATTAACTTTTTCTAAAACAGTTTGTGATGATATCATGGGAATTTTTTCTAATAATTTTTAAGTTTAAAAAACCGATATAATTGTCAGATTCAACTTCAAATGTAAATTTTAAACTTTTGTGATATCTATTAAAACAAGAAACAATATTTTCAATTTCGTCTTTTGCACCTATAAGAAAAGTATCATCGACGTATCTATAACATGAATGGATTTTGAGCTTTAATTATTTAAAGATTTCTAATTCGAGATGTTGTATGACAATTTCAGCAAGAATACCTGATATCGGAGACTCCATAGGATTGCCGAATTTTTTATTGTAAAATTTTTATCAAATTGAAAACTAGTAGAATTCATAAGAAAAGAAATACCAGATTTGAAATCATTTTGAGAAATATTAGTAAAGTTTTTTATGTGACACCATCTCTTATCGATACCAGAAAGAATCAATTCTAAAGGAATATTAGTAAAAAGTGAGATTACATCTAAAGACATAAAAATATGGTTATCAGGAATTTTAATTTTAATAATATTTTCTCAAAAAGTAGTGGAATTTTTGACAGGGGAATTTAATTTTGGAATGGAATCAGATAAAATTTTACTCATAGTTTTAGCCAAGTAATAAGTTGGAGTGTTAATATAAGATACAACAGGTCTTAAATGAAAATTAACTTTATGGACCTTTGGAAGACCATATATTCTTCCTAAATTGGTATTGGAAGTTGACAATGAATTTATTTTGAAATTTCTGCCCAAAATATCCTTTAGAATTCCATTCTTTTAATAAATCAAAAGTAGAAGTTTGAAGTTTTTTGAGGGGATTAGAATCGATTTTTTCATATGTACTAGTGTCACTGAGCATTTCATTCATTTTAGAATAATAAGTGGATTTTTTTAGAATTACAGTAGTATCGGGTAATTAAAATATCCTTATTGTTTTTAATGAAATTTTTTGTTATTTTAATATTTTTAGCAATTTCTTTATCGATATGAGAAATTTTTTTTCGGTTTTTTTTTTTTAAATTTGAAATTCAAGATAATATTTTATGTCTAAATTCATCTCTAGATTCAATTGGAATCTTATCTAAATTAATTTCTAAATCCTTTACGATTTCTAACATTTGGTTTTCTTTCTTTGAAACATAACACGAACTAAATTTTTCGCCAAGTCGAAGTATGTCGGCTACATGTTCAGGAATTGTTTTCTCTGACAAATTAATAAGCCATGGGTCAGAAAGTTCTAATTTATGGTTATTTATAGAAAGATTATTAGGATTGGTTAATAACAAATTTTGAAATTTTTTATTTAAAACTATTTCGTCTTTACAGATATAAGATTCATTAGATTTTTCAAATTCATGAATAAAGATAGCAAATTCCACATTAGGCATAAGGTTTTTGATTTGATTTTTCGAAATTTCAAGTTTTTTTTAGCAAAAAGTTTACATGGTTATGAATATCTTCAATTTCAATTTTTCTGATCTGGATTTTTAATTTGTCAGTTACAGATTTTAATTTCTTTTGACAATAAGAGCTATACATATTAAGATTTGTAACATTTTTAACGCAATTATTAATATTATTCGGAATCAATTCGGAACGACGACAATTTAGAAGAAAGTTTTTTCTACATTCAGCTATTTTGATTTTGCTAGAAATATTAAACAGACCTTTGATTTCAGATAAAACAAAAGTTCCGAATCTCCGATGTAATTTCTCCAATGGGATTTTAGAATTGTGAGTGATTTTTGGGGCTAAGTAGAAACATACACTACATGGGGTATTTAAATTTAGGGTTGATTTTCAGGACTGAGGAGAGATGGACAAGGTGTTTTTACGCTAGAGGGTCATTTCTGGGGCTGGCGAATCCTAGTGAAGGGGTTTCTATATCATGGGATGATTTTTGGGGATTAAGAGAACTGGATGAAGGGATTTTAGAATTGCGAGTGATTTTTGGGGCTAAGGAGCGATATACACTACATGGGGTATTTACACTTGGGGGTGATTTTTAGGACTAAGAAGAGATGGACAAGGGCTTTTCACGCTTAGGGGATCATTTGTGGGGCTGGGAAAGCCTGAAAATGGGTTTTTATTTTATAGGATGATTGGTAGTGGATGAATGGATTTTAAACTTATGAGTGATTTTTAGGGCTAGGAAGGGATGTGCATGGGGTATTTAAACTTCGGGGTGATTTTTAGAGCTATAAAGAAGAGATGTATAAGGGGCTTTCACGTTTAGGGGGTCATTTCTGGGGCCGGAAGATCCTGGAAAAGGGGTTTTTATATTATAGGATGATGCTTGGGGACAAAGGGATTTTAGACTCATGAGTGATTCTTGGGGCTAAGGAGGGGCATACACTACATGAGCTATTTGAATTCGGTGGTGATTTTTAGGACTAAGGAGAGATGGACAAGAGGTTTTTACACTAGGGGGCCATTTCTGGGGCTGGCGGGTCCTAGTAAAGGGGTTTCTATATTGAAGGATGATTTTTGGGGATGAAGAGAACTGGATGAAGGGATTTTAGAATTGCGAGTGATTTTTGGGG
>CAKNYM010052587.1:244660-287978 GCA_932195095.1 Andricus curvator
GAGACGTACAAGGGGTTTTCACGCTTAGGGAGTCATTTCTGGGGCTGGAAAAACCTGGAAAAGGGGGTTTTATATTATAGGATGATTTTGGGGATAAAGGGAATCCAGACTCATGAGTGATTTGTGGGGCTGCGAAGGGACATACATGGGGTATTTAAACTGAGGGGTGATTTTTAGGGCTTTAGAGAGATAAGCAAGGGGCTTTTACGCTTAGGGGGTTATTTCTGAGGCTGGAAAACCCTAGAAAAGGGGTTTTTATATGACAGGGTGATGTTTGGGGATAAAGAGTACTGTATAAAGGGATTTTAGACTTAGAAGTGATTTTTAGGGCTAGGGAGGGACGCGCACGTGGTAATTAAACTTAGGGGTGATTTTTGAGGCTAATGAGAAATGTGCAAGGGGTTTTAAGCTTAGGGGGTCATTTCTGTGACTGAAAAACCCTGGAAAAGGGATTTTTATTTCAGAGTATGATTTTTGGGTATGAAGAGTACTGGATGAAGGGATTTCAGACTTATGAGTGATTTTTAGGGCGGAGGGACGTGCATGGGGTATTTGAACTAAAGGGTAATATTTGGGCTGAGGAGAGCTGGAAAATGGGAATATACACTCAGGGGTAATTTCTGGGGCTGATGAGAGCTGGACAAGATGAATATACACGAAGAGGTTATTTCAGGGCTTGGCTGAACTGGATAAGGGAATTTAAAACTTTGGACTGATTTCTGATGCTGGGCAGGGCTGGACCAGGGAATTTCACACTTAAGGGTGGATTTTTAGTTTTGAAAGGACGCACAAGGGTTATTTAAACTAAGGTGTAATTTTTCGGCTAGGGGAAAATTTACTCAGGGTTTTTTAAATTAGGGATGATTTTTGGTGCTGAAAAGAGATGTCCAATGGGTTTTTAAGTTCAGGGGGTCATTTCTAGGGCTTGGGAAGGCTGGAAAAGGCTTTTTTTTTACACTGAATGATGATTTTGGTAATGAAGAATACGGATAATTGGATTTTAAACTTGCGGCTGATTTTGGGTTCTGGAAAGGGCCATTTCTGAAGCTGATGAGAGCTAAAAAAGGGGTTTTTACACTGAAGGACTGGGGAGTGCTGGAAAAGGGTTTTTTGTACTCAAACGTAATTTTTAGGATGGGGACAGCTGAAAAGTGGTGATAACATTAAGTGGTAATTTTTTAAGCTGGGGAGAACTGGACAAGGCGATTATATAATTATGGTTTTTTTTACTGAGGAGTGCTTTTTCTGATAAGTGAATTTTACTCTACAAATATCTTTGAATAAAAATAAATGATTTCCCAGAAAATGAAAATTTTTTATCTTTAAATGTAACAAATAAGTAAATTTGGCTATAAAAATTGGTTACAAGAATAACAGTTATTATCGTTTAGCACCAGAATAAATAAGAAATTCAAATACCGAAAATTAAGTAAATACTAGTTCTATCCAAAAAATTGTTTCTAACAATTAAAGAAATAAGAACATTATTATTTAAAATTTAACTTTGACGGATCACTTGAAAATTTAGGAAGCTTCAATTTTGTTTTAAATTTTCAAATCTAAAAAATGAGGCAATAGTCATTTACAAAATTCTACTTTCTGTAACTGAAGGTAGTGTCGTGCCAATAGTCAGATCTTTGAAAAAAATAGTTTTATCTACGATTTTAAGAATATATAAAATATAAAATAAATATAATATAATAATAATATAATAATATGAATATATAAAATTTATTTTCGAAGAAAATATTTTAGAATTTGAGAACAAAAGATCTAACCAATTTTTTGAAAGATATAAAAAAAAGAGATTTCTTTTTTCGTGGAGAACCTTCTATTTTTTCCAATTTTCCAATTATTTTTTTATGACTGTAATCGTTTAAACAATTCTTCATTCATGAGAAGCGACAATAAGAAACAATTCACTTACTAGAACTATTGTTAAAAAAATAATTGTTCGTAATTTTCAAACTTTTTTCTTAAAGTAAATGTTTTTTCTTTCAGAAAAAATGTCTGATAATATTTTAAGTTATAGTTAAATCATAGAAAAGTTTTTTTTCTCCAGAAACCTGATTTTTGGTACACCAGATAGGAAAATCAAGATTTTTCGTATTTGAAAAATATTTTTTTTTATTGCAAAACCTACAAAGTTTGATTCATTATAACTAAGTGTGATACTTAAGGACTAAGGACTAATGCAAAATTTAGTATCACATTGAAAATTTATGGAACTGAAATATCCTCCAGTGGCTTACTAAAGATGGAAGTTTTACGACTTAAAGTCACTCTTTAATTTATTAGTGTGGAAAATTATTAACAATATTTCAATGAAAAAAATATAATAAAAATAGTGTCAGATAATCTCACCAAATAAACTTTTCACTCTCGTGTTTCTTTTTCTCAATGTATAAAAGACTAACCTTCTAGCGACTAATTACATTTTCTTCTGGCAGTAAATCGATTCGACCTAGCACAAAATTGACCCTATACTCTAAAAATATATTACTGATTTACATAAACAATTGCGTGTTAATTAAATCAATTTTTTAATCTACGAAAAGTTTTTAAGTTTTTCTAAGCTTTTTTGATTGATCTAAATTTATTTGAATTCGATATAGTCCGAAATAAAAATTTTGAATTGTAGAATTCTCGAACCTAAAGAATTAGAAAAATTTCCAATAATAAATAAAGGAAAAATAAAAAAAATGTGTTTATCGAATAAGAGTAATTTATTTACTATTTTTACTTTTATAATGCATTTTTTTTATTATTGTTCAGATTTGGGAATTTTCATAATTATTTTACGTGGGATATTTTATGAAGCCGGCAATATCTCGGAAATTATATTAACAAAAATGTTGAAAATCTGTTTTATTCTAAACTGTCGGAAATTTTATTATTCGGGAAATTTCCAATTCGGAAAGTTTAAATTGGCGGCAGTTTTATAATTTTGGGAATTTCATATTTCAATATTTCCTTTTTATGATCAAAATAATTAATAATAAATTTGTCTGACCTTTTTTAATTGATCTAAATTCAATTGAATTGAAAATAATAAAAGTGAAATGGAAAAAAAGATAAATAAAAATGGATGGTCGGGTGAAAACAATTTAGCTTTTCATCTACGCTTTTTAAATGTTGAAAATAATCTGAAAGCACTTGAGAGTTGAAGGTAAAGTGAATTCTAGGGCGACTTGTTGCTCGACAGAAAGATAAGGCATTCATAATGTCACCAAAAAAGGCATTTTTCTCTGTCAGTATACATTTTCTCTCCATTTTTCAGATTGACGAAAGTAAGAGGAACATTTAAAAAAAAGTGCTCAATCCACTCTCGTATCTCCAATCGCGGCTCAGAATGGATGAAACGCCTGCTTTAGAATTTTTTTTAAAGCTTTAGCTCTCCCTTTTTCAGAGAGAATCCCTTCCGTTTTTATAGATTTTATTCTAGATTATTTAGAGGACTAAATGAATACTCTTATACTTTTTTTAAATTTCAAAAGTCACACAATTTAAAGTGTAATATTTAAGAATTATAAATTATTATTAAATAAATAAAGCAATTTATGTTATCTAACTCATACAAGTATATGGAGGAATATTGGAATAAGTAATAATTTAATAAATTTTATCAACTGTTATTATTAATAATCTTTCATATCAGTGGGAGGTGGTGCGGTCTGAGAGACCGCACGTCCACACGTCTATACTAATTTGTCACTTTTTGCTCAAATGAGGGGCAATAGGAAGGTAACATTTTTCTGTGATGGATGCGTTCCATATTCTGGGTTACCCGTATCAAGCTAAAGGTTGTTTGTGTGTGACATTTTGCGTTTCAGATACCTGGAACAAATTAAAACAGAAATAGAAAATTGTGACTCAACCGTGGTCGTGCGGTCTCACGGACCGTGCATGAGCTTTTAACTGATCATCTATCTCGGCGAAAGCACAACTAAAACTAAATCTACTAATAACGGCAGCCTTACGGATTATAGTCACGTGCGGTCTTCAAGACCGCACGGCCATACTTAGAGGTTAAACTTTACTAGAACTTTGAAATAAATTTTGAACCATCATTATCTTCTCATATTGTCGAAAAGACGAAATTCACGATTTTCGATACGAACGAGAAAATTAATCTAAGGAAAAATTTCTTAATAAAACATCCTCAGGAGTCTGAATAATCTCAGCAAAAACGTGAGTGTAATTTCCAATAAGAATATGCATATTCATAAAATTTAATCGTAGGGATACTAGAAATATTCTCATAAAAACGAGTATCACAGCAGACTATTAGAATACCACTGAATTTTTTCCATTAGAGGACATTTTAATTAACAATAATGAGAAAATTAAAACGAGTTTTCAACATATTCGCTTCGATTTTTGCTTCTGGTTAAGCGATAATAATTAATTAATTAATTTGTTAATTAAGGGTAACGTATTTACAGAGAAGCATACGCTTTAATACATTTGAATTATTATAAAAGATATTTCGATGGGATTTTCATTTGAGATCTTTAAAGAGTGAAGGTAATTCAAAAATGTCTGAGTATTGGGGGGGGGGGGATTTTTTGGTTAAGAATGACATTTTTTGCAAGAAAAAATTCTTTGAAAGATTTACTTCGTGAATTACTTATGGTATGGTTGTTTAACAAGGAAAACAACTTTTTATATTAACACAATAAAGTTGAAGTTTTTCATAGCAATTAATTATTGACGAATAATTTATAAATAAATGCTGGTATTGTGCAGTTGTTTATTTATTCTAGATAACAAATCGAGCTGAGAAAAATTATCCATCACATGCACGATACCTAATTTTTTCCGTAGTATCGAATATCTTAATCAGTTCTTCCGCTACTCACATATTTAAAAAAAATTTTTAAACAAATTGTTGAAACAATTGTTGTTCAAACATTTGAAAAATCAGATATTTCAAATTTAAAAATTTTAAATTAGATTAAAATCAAATTCAAAATCCCATTTAACGTCCAATAATCAAGTTAATGTATAGAATTCCTGAAAATAAAACAAGAATTTAACGATCAAATTTAAACAAACACCACAAAATGCTCCTATTGCAATTCCTAAAAACAAAAAAAATTTGTTTCTTTGCACACAAATAAAAAAGAGGAAAGAAAAATGAGAAGGCTACCAACCAAATCCCCTTCCTCCTCTTTTTTATTTCTTTCGTCTTTGTTATTTTTATTATTATCAAATCACAATATGACAGCATGCACAATATTTACCAACGTTTCCGTGTTTGCACAGCCCCCTTACCCCTTATCAAGGCAAGACAAATTATAGCTAAATCTAATTAATCATACTAGAATAACTTTTATTTAATTTATCCAAATCAGTTTTTAAATTATTAGACAACTTATTTGTTTTTTAATATATAGCATTTCCATGAATTCTCTCTTTCTCTAATTACTTTCACTGTGTAAAATTTCAACATTATCCCAGTCAAACTCATAGTCAACATCAAGAAAACCCTCTCGTATCAGATTTTCCTTAATCGAAGATTTTTAAACGATGATAAAAAGCATGAGAACAGACTTTCTATTTTGATTGATCAACAAACTAATATTCAAGAGCTAAATTTAAATTTACACAAGATTTTTGAAAAAGAAGATAAGGATCCTTGGTTTGTGAATTTGGCAAATATTGTAATTCCTGATTCAGTTACAGATATTCTCAGATCAGGTAAGGGTTTTAGTAACCATGTGATGAAAAGTAAATCGAAACAAATGATGGGAATAGTCAATGATGTTGAATCAAGTATACACAAAAATTCCAATATTAGATCAATAGGATTTCCGAAACAAGGTTTTACACTTGTCAAAGAGCTTTGTTGATAAAAATTATTTGCACATTGGTAGTATTGATCGTAAAATTTCTGAAGGTTTCAGGATAACAAAAGATTTCCTTAAAACCAACCCTGATATAATTTGCATGAATGCTGATAAAGGCAATATTACAGTTTGTATGAAGCAATCAGATTATATTAAGGATATGGAGGATTTACTTCCCAATCGTGATGACTTTGAATTATTGAATGAAAATCCGTTGAAACAATTAAGAAGAAACACTTTCAAGATTCTAGACAATTGGAGAAAGAAACGACTTTTGGGAAAAGATTATTTTGCAAGATATTATGGTTTGAAAACGATTCATGAAGATGGCTATCCTTTGGTTATTTCCTTTGGTTATTGGTTATTTCAACTATTAACACTCCCACGAAAAAAACTGTTCCTGATGACCATGTCATGATTTCTGTGGATGTTGTTGTTTGAATGTTCTTTCTGATTATCTGTAGATAAAATGTTACTTTGTTTGTTTTTGAATTGTTGAATTCTAATTGTGATATGTTGCTAAATCAACTTTTGTGGGTTATTGTTCCTAACAATATTCAAATTTTCTTTGTGAAATAAAATGTGGGACAAACCTAGAGCTCTGTCAACTAAGTTTTTGATTACTGCAATTTTGTTTTGAATAGGATGAGCCGAAAAGAAATTTGAAATTCTACCTGAATATATACTTTTCCTATACCAATTGGTAATAATATTACCATCCTGAACCTTACTTACTTCTACGTCCAAAAAACTGATTCGATTATTGTTCTCTATTTCATGAGAAAATTATAGTTTTGAATGAAAACTATTAAAAGCATCAAAAACTGCCTGTAACTTTGCTAAAGGAACACATAATAAGGTGTCATCAACATACCGAAAGTAAAAGGGCAAAAAAAATTCAGCTTCTTGAAAGCAAAGACCTACAAATCTTCCATAACTATTTCTGCTGAAATCGGAGAAATGACTGAACTATGGGAGTACCGAATTTTTGCCTATAAAAAGATCCATTGAATTTAAAATAAGTTGAGTTGATAATGAAAACTATCCCTTTAATGAAATCTTTTTGACTTAATCGAGTACGTGTTTGTATATTATCCCATCTATTTAAAATTGCTTGTTTAACCAATTCAAGGGGTATACTTGGAAACATTGCAACATCCAAAGAAATCATTACATGGTCATCAGGAACAGTTTTTTGAATAATAATTTTTTGGAATTCCCAGCTATTTTCAATATTGTATTCGGAAGTTGTAGTTGAGTCTTCAAGTATCAAATTAAGGTTTTGTTCTAAAAATTTCGTGGGAGTGTTAAGAGTTGAAATAACCAATCTCGAAGGATAGCCATCTTTATGAATCTTTCTCAAACCATAACATCTTGCATAACACTCTTTTCCCATAAGTCCTTTCTTTCTCCAATTGTCTAGAATCTTGAAAGTGTATCTTCTTAATTGTTTCAACGGATTTTCATTCAATAATTAAAAGTTATCACGATTGGGAAGTACATCCTCCATATCCCTAATATAATCTGATTTCTTCATACAAACTGTAATATTGCCTTCATCAGCATTCATGCAAATTATATCAGGGTTGGTTTTAAGGAAATCTTTTGTTATCCTGGAACCTTCAGAAATTTTACGATCAATACTACTAATGTGCAAACAATTTTTATCAACAAAGCTCTTTGACAATTGTAAAACCTTGTTTCGGAAATCCTGTTGATCTAATATTGGAATTTTTTGTATACTTCATTCAACATCTTTGACTATTTCCATCATTTGTTTCGATTCACTTTTTATCACATGGTTACTAAAACCTTTACCTAATCTGAGCATATCTGTAACTGAATCAGGAATTTGAATATTTGCCAAATTCACAAACCAAGGATCCTTATCTTCTTTTTCAAAAATCTTGTGTAAATTTAAATTTGCTCTTGAATATTAGTTTGTTGATCAATCAAAATAGAAAGTTTGTTCTCATGCTCTTCATCGTCGTTTAAAAATCTTCGATTAAGGAAAATCTGATGTTTCAAAAGATCAATGATTTTATCTTGCGGCAAACATACTTCTAATTCACTTTTGATTCGGGAAATTTTTACTTTTAAAAAATGAACATGATTTGAAACATCCTTGATCAGTAAATTCAGCATTGAGAGTTTGAAATTCTTTAAATTATGTTCAAATTTTCTATTGCGAAAATTACCTTGAAAAGCAAAATCTCAAAATTTGTTATCCAAGAAAAATATTTTTTTAGGTAAAACATCATTTCTTCGACAATTTAACCTTTCTGTCGAATTTCGAAAACTATTGAGTTGAAATTTAAGAATTTAAAATTAGATTAAAATCAAATTCAAAATCCCATTTAACGTCCAATAATCAAGTTAATGTATAGAATTCCTGAAAACAAAACAAGAATTATAATTAATAATTAATAATAATTAATAAATAATATTAATAATATAATTAATCAATAATATTGTGCATGCTTTCATATTGTGATTTGATAATAATACAAATAAAAAAGACGTCAGAAATGAAAAAGAGAAGGAAGGGGATTTGGTTGGTTGCCTTCTCATTTTTCTTTCCTCTTTTTTATTTTTGTGCGTAGAAACAAATTTGTTTGTTTTCAGAAATTGAAATAGGAAAATTTTGTGGTGTTTGTCCTAATTTGATCGTTGAATTCTTGTTTTATTTTCAGGAATTCTATACATTAATCGGATATTTCTTTATGAAAAATTGTGTGTTGATTAAATCCTCTTATACCAATATTAATTTCTTTGATATGTCTATTGGTCTTACCCATGGGCATTAATAAATTAAAAAATGGTTGAAAACTTTATGAATTGTTTCTAAATATTCAATGTATGACAATTTCTCTTTACCAAATATCATTCTAATAATAAATTAACACGAGTTTTTTATGAAATCATTATTTCAAACCACAAAATGATACACTTTATTATTTGTTGAAATAAATTATTCAAAACAATGATATGAAATTTTTGAAGTAAAGAAAGTGTTATTTACAACTTTTATGTGCTAAAAGTCATCCCTAATTATAAAATACTAGAAAATAATTTTGCCACACAACAAACTGATACAATAAAGTATTTGTTCAAATAAATTGGATATAACAGTTATACAAAATTTTGACAATTGATTTATAGTACATAAAATGTGCTTAAAAATGACCCCTACTAGAACTCTCTGCGACTAATAGTTTACGAGATAATAATTTGTTAATTAAGGGAAGTGCGTTTTCGGAAAAGCAAACGCTTTATTGAATTTTCGTTGCTGTGAAAAATATTATGATATATCTTGCTAATGGACAACATCAATAATCTATACATATAAGAAATTTTTCAAATTCCTTGATTTTTCCGAATTCCTTGAATTCTCTGAATTTTGTGAATTCCATGGATTTTCTGTATTCCATGGATTCTCTGAATTCCATGGATTCTATGAATTCCATGAATTCTCTGAATTCCTCTAAGTCACAGAATTCAGTGCATTTAATGAATCTCTTGTATTGTATGAGTTTATAGAATTCTATGAATTTCTTAAATCCCATGAATTCTTTATGTTCTATGAATTTCTTGAATCCTATGAATTCCTTGAATTCTATGAATTCCTTGAATTCTATGAATTCCTGGAATTCTATGAATTTCTTGATTTCGATCAATTCCTTGAATTCTATAAATTCCTTGAATTCTATGAATTTTTTTAATTCTATGAATTTCTTGAATTTAATGAATTCTGTGAATTCCTTGAATTTTCTGAATTTCTTGAATTTTCTGAATTCCCTGTCTTCTCTGAATCCCCTGCATAATCTGAATTTCTGTAATTCCTGAAATTCTCTGCATTCTTTGAATTCTGTGAATGCCTTGAATTCTCTGAATTCCTTAAATTCTCTGACTTTCTTGAATTCCCTCACATTTTCATATTTTCTAAAATTCTGTCAATTCCCTGCATTCTTTGAATTCCATGGTATCTCTGAATTGCCTGAATGTTCTGAGTTTATGAAATTTCGGAAATTCTCTGCATTCTCTGCATTCTCTGAATGCCTCGAATTCTCTGAATTCTTTGAATTCACTGAATTCCCTGAGTAATGTGAATTTCCTGAATGTTCTGAATTTCTGGAATTCCCGAAATTCACTGCATTCTTTGAATTCCCTGAATCTCTTGAATTCTCTAAATTCCTTGAATTCTGCAAATTCCTTGAATTCTCTAAATTCCTTGAATTCCTGAATTTCTCTGAATTCCTTGAATTGACTGAATTTCCTGACTTCTCTGAATTCTCTGAATGTTCTGAATTCCTGGAATTCCTGAAATTCACTGCATTCTTTTAATTCTCTGAAAGTATTGAATTCTCTAAATTCCTTGAATTTTATTAATTCTTTCAATTCGTGGAATTTCTGAATATCTCTGAATTCCTTGAATTTACTGAATTTCCTGACTTTTCTGATTTCCCTCATTGTTCTGAATTTCTGGAATTCCTGAAATTCTCTGCATTCTTTTAATTCTCTGAATGTATTAAATTCCTTGAATTCTCTAAATTCCTTGAATTCTCTGAACTCGTTCAATTCCTGGAATTTCTGAATTTCTCTGAATTCCTTGAATTTACTGAATTTCCTGACTTCTCTGAATTCCCTGAATGTTCTGAATCTCTGGAATTTCTGAACTTCTCTGCATTCTTTTCATTCTTTGAATGTCTTGAATTCTCTGAATTTCTTCAATGCTCTAAATGCCTTGAATTCTCTGAATTCTTTCAATTTCTGGAATTTCTGAATTTCTCGGAATTTCTTGAATGTACTGAATTTCCTGACTTCTCTGAATTCCCTGAATGTTCTGAATTTCTGGAATTCCTGGAATTCTCAGTATTCTTTTAATGCTTTGAATGTCTTCAATTCTCTGAATTTCTTGAATGCTCTAAATTCCTTGCATTCTCCCAATGCTTTCAATTCCTGGAATTTCCGAATTTCTTGAAATTACTGAATTTCCTGACTTCTCTGAGATCCCTGAATGTTCTAAATTTCTGAGAATTCCTGAAATTCTTTGCATTCTTTGAATTCTCTGAATGTCTTGAATTCTCCGAATTCCTTGAATTCTCTAAATTCTCACAATTCCTGAGATTCATGAATTTCACTGAATTCCTTGAATCCTTTAGGTTTGCTGAAATCCCTTAAATTCTCTGTAATATTTCAGAAGATTTCAAGTGAGTTAAGATAATTTCATAGAATTTGAAAGAGTTTATAAGCATTCAAATCAATTATTAGAAACAAAAAAATTCAAAGAATTCAATGTCAATTCAAAGTACTTTAAGTAAATTCAAAGGAATTTCAGCAAAGTCAAAATAATTCAAAATAATCTACTAAACCAGAGTATCAATCGCCTACTATTTGTCGGGTATGCGTACTAAAACGAGGGGAAAACTAAGAAAAACAGAGCGTTTTGTTTAGAAGAGCAGCGCTAAAGTAGTTTTAATTTGACTGGATTAAAAGCAGAGGGCTTGGATTTATTCTTTATTTATCTTCCGTGAATGATTGAAGAAATTTTGCTTCCTTATAGAGGAAGCTTTGTAATGGTAACATTTTCAAAAAAATTTTAATTCAGTTAATCAAACCTTCTTCAATTTAAAAATATCTAATTCAATGTTCTAAGCAATTGTCCGGATGTGTGTGTGAGGGCTTATTTTCACCTCTAATATCTTGAAACTGCCAGAAGGATTTCTAAAAATATTTGTTGGAACTTTTTTTTAGCACTAAATAATATTTCATAAATCGGTTTTTTACAGTAAATCTTTCTTCAGTAGCATAATTAAAAGTTGATGCAAAAATAAAGAAGATTCCTTGGTTCGAATTGAACCGATTGACCTATAATATTAATACAATTTATTAAAGAGTAGGGAAGTTATGGTAATTTATATATTTTTGAAATCGATTTTTATAATAAAAATTTTTTCATTTACATAATTCAAAGTTGATGCAAGAACAGAAAAGATGTGTTGCTTCGAGATGAATCGATGGACCTATAATATTAATACATTTTATTGAAGAGTAAGGAAGCTATGGTAATGCATAATATTTGAAAATACGGATTTTTATAGTAAAACTTTTTTCTTCAACATATTTCCAAGTCGATGCAAGAATATAAAAGATTCCTTGGTTCGAGATGAATCGATTTACCCACAATTATAATACATTTTATTAAAGAGTAGGGAAGTTTGGTAATTTATATATTTTTAAAATCGATTTTTATAGTAAACATTTTCTCATTCTCATAATTTAAAGTTGATGCGGGAATAGAAAAGTTGTGTTGATTCAAGACAAATCGATTGACCTATAAGATTGATACATTTTATTGAAGAGTAAGGAAGCTATGGTGATGCATAATATTTAAAAATATGGTTTTTTATAGTTAAACTTTTATCTTCAACATAATTCAAAGTTGATGCAAGAATATAAGAGATTCCTTAGTTCAAAACGAATCCATTGACCTATTATACTAATACATTTTATCAAAGAGTAGGGAAGTTATAGTAATTTATATATTTTTTAAATCGATTTTTATAGTAAAAATTTTCTCATTCTCATAATTTAAAGTTGATACGAGAATAGAAAAGTTGTGTTGATTGAAGATGAACCGATGGACCTATAACATTGATAAATTTTATTGAAGAGTAAGGAAGCTATGGTAATGCATAATATTTAAAAATGAGGTTTTTTATAGTAAAACTTTTTTCTTCAACATACGTCAAAGTTGATGCAAGAATATAGAAGATTCTTTTGTTCGAGACGAATCGACTGACCTACAATATTAATACATTTTATTGAAGAGTAGGGAAGTTATGGTAATTTATATATTTTGAAAATTTACTGAATTTCCTGATTTCTCTGATTTTCCTCAATTTTCTGAATTTCTGGAATGCCTGAAATTCTCTGCATTCTTTTAATTCTCTAAATGTCTTGAATTCCTTGAATTCTCTAAATTCCTTGAATTCTCTGAACTCGTTCAATTCCTGGAATTTCTGAATTTCTCTGAATTTCTTGAATTTACTGAATTTCCTGACTTCTCTGAATTCCCTGAATGTTCTCAATCTCTGGAATTTCTGAAATTCTCTGCATTCTTTTCATTCTTTGAATGTCTTGAATTCTCTGAATTTCTTGCATGCTCTAAATTCCTTGAATTCTCTGAATTCTTTCAATTTCTGGAATTTCTTGCATTTACTGAATTCCCTGACTTCTCTGAATTCCCTGAATGGTCTGAATTCCTGAAATTCTCTGCATTCTTTTAATTCTTTGAATGTCTTGAATTCTCACGATTTCTTGAATGCTCTAAATTCCCTAAATTCTTTGAATTCTTTCAACTCAATCTGATTCAAAGTTGATGCAAGAATATAAAAGATTCTTTTGTTCGAGACGAATCTACTGACCTACAATATTAATACATTTTATGAAAGAGTAGGGAAGTTATGGTAATTTATATATTTTGAAAATCGGTTTTTTATTGCAAAAATTTTTTCATTAACATAATTCAAAGTTGATGCAACAATACAAAAGATTTCTCGGTTCGAGAAGAATCGATTGAGCTACAATATTAATACATTTTATTAAAGAGAAGGGAAGTTAAGGTAATTTATATATTTTAAAATCGATTTTCATAGTGAAAATTTTCTCATTCTCATAAATTAAAGTTGATGCAAAAATAGAAAAGCTGTGTTGATTCAAGAAGAATCGATTTACCTATAATATTTATACATTTTATTAAGAGTAAGGAAGCTATGGTAATGCATAATATTTGAAAACACGGTTTTTTATAGTAAAACTTTTTTCACTAACATAATTCAAAATTGATACAAGAACGGAAAAGATTCCTTGATTCGAGGCAAATCGATTGATCTATAATATTAATACACTTTATCAAAGATTAAGGAAGTTATGCTCATTTATAATATTTGAATCATCTGTTTCAAAAACAGAAAAACTTTCTTCATGGACATAATTCAAGTTGACGCATGAATAGAAAAGACTTTTTTATCATAAATTTTCAAATAGAATAATTCTGACAATTTTTGTAAAGAAATCATAAAGCTGGGAAAGGGATAGGGTGCGACAGAACTTTTCCCTTCCATTTACCAGCTCAAAAAATTATAATTTCGAATACAAAATTTGATTTTTCTGATTTTTCTTTGTATTTGAAAAATTTTTTGTATTATTTTGTAATTTTGTATTTTTTGTAAGTGTCTATTTTTAAATTGATCAAAATGAAGACTTGAGTTTGTCTTCTATTGAAAAAAATAACTAATGCTTCCTCTATGAGGAAGCAAATACATTTGCTAACGAGAAGCAAATTCGAATTCATAGCTAGTTTACAAATATGAGAATCCTGATAAATAAATGGAAATCTAGGAATAGAAAATAAAATTGGAGATATAATGTAAGTGTGGGGATTAGGTGGACAGCGTTTATATTTATCTCATGAGCTCCAGCCTCCACCAATTTCAATTCTCGTTGCCACAAACTCGAGCAAACAGAACGTGCTTTCCACATGAGCCAATCACAGCTCGTCCTCGACCATATTGCGTAGCTAATTCTTCTCCATAAAGGGAGAGCCAACTTCTCAGTGCCATTTCAAAATCGTTTGGTAAAACTTTCCCTCAATATTCATAAATGTTATACAAATTACGATAATAATAATAGTAAATATAAATAATAATAAATATAAATAATAATAAATTCAAATAATAATAAATTTGTTTAAGACACTGATAACTTGAAGGGGAAAACGCTGTTCCTACAGAAACTTATTCTACAAAAAATATATTGTACACAACTTCTACTGATCATATTTTTCCTACACAAAATATTTCCTACACAGAATTTAATACTGTTATATTTTTCCCACACCAAGTTTTTTTTTACACAAAATAATTCCTACGCAGAATTTAATGTTTTTTAATACTGTTATTTTCTTCCTTCACAAAATATTTTCTACACAGAATATTTCCTACACAGAATTAATTATTATTTTATGCTGTTATATTTTTCCTACACAAAATATTGTCTACACATAATATTTCCTACACAAAATATTTTCTACACATAATATTTCCTACACAGAATTTTATACCGTAAAATTTGTTTCACACAAAATATTTTTTACAGAGAATATTTCCTACACAGAAATAAATAGTGATTTTTTTATCCTGAAAATATTTTTGAAATATTGTACAAAAGTTATCCTGTTATATATTTTTCTTACACAAAATATTTTCTACACATAATTGAATAGTAATATTTTATTACAAAGATATTCTCGAAATATTGTACACAAAAATATTGTCCCCAATATTTTTCCTACACAAAATATTTTCTACAAAACATATTTAAAACAGTAAATAAAATACTTTCTACACAAAGTAGATCCTACACAAAATATCTTAAACAATGTTAAATGACTTTTAACATTCGGCAATTGTGTCATTAATCCCAGAAAAATAATAAACTTTAACGATTTACCCGATTAAAATTGTTTAAATAATTACCAAATATGTTAAACAAGAACTTTTATCCTTGAAATTTATCCACTGTATCATTCATCCCAAAAATAATAACTTTTCACGATTTACTGGCAAAAAAAATGGTTTTAACAAATAATAATTGTTTAAACAATTAAAAATTAGTTAAAACATACTTTCCTTTAAGGCATAACTAATATTGTCGTTTATATTCCCACTTAGGGAATAAATTATGTAAAATATGTGTTGTGTAGGAAAAGTTTGACGCTTAATATTTTTGTGTAGAATATGCCTGTGTTGAATATTTTCACTCAGAATATTTGCCACATAGCAGCAACAATATTGAAAGTAAAACTATAATCATTTTATTTTGTGTAGGATCTACTTTGTGTAAAAAAGTATTTTATTTACTGTTTCAAGTATGTTGTGTAGAACATATTTTGTGTAGGAAAAATATTGGACATAATATTTTTGTGTACAATGTTTTGAGAATATCTTCATAATAAAATATTACCACATAATTCTGTGTAGAATATACATATACTGTGTCGAAAATATGTTGTGTAGGAAAAAATATTGGACAGAATAATTCTTTGTACGATATTTTAAAAATATTTGCAGGATAAAATACATAATTACTATTTATTTATGTGTAGGATATATTCTATGTAGAAAATATTTTGCCTAGGAAAAATATATAACGGCAGTAAATTCTGTGTAGGAAATATTATGCGTAGAAAATGTTTTGTGTAGGAAAAATATAACAGTATTGAACAATAATCAATTCTATGTAGGAAATCTTCTGTGTAGAAAATATTTTGTGTAAGAAAAAAATAACAGTATTAAACAATATTAAATTCTGTGTAGGAAATATTCTGAGTAGGAAAAATTTTGTGTAGAAAAATATAACAGTATTAAATTATGTGTAGATAATATTTTGTGTAGGAAAAATATGACCAGTATACGTTGAGTACAATATATTTTGTGTGAAATATATTTGTGTAGGAACGGGTGTTACTCACTTGAAGTATCTACTCTACTTTCAATCTCGAGTCTTATAAAATTTTTATAATGATTATAATATCAACAATTAACAATTAATATATTTTTCAGGATCTTATAAATTTAAAGACGAAATTCTTGGAAATTAAAAAAATTGAAAAGAAAGAAGAGAGAAAAAGAAGGAAACACCCAAATCACTTTCCTTCATTTTTCCTCTCGTCCTTTTCTTGGAATCACAATGAAAATACTTTTACAACAAATCTATGAAGTTTTTGATATTTATTCAGTACCGTTTTGAAGGCACTGAAAGAATATTTTTCAACAAGTCAAAATCCATCTGGAAACATAAATATCTGAATTAAAAAACAAAAAAAAAAATAAAAAAAAGAAGACAGAAAAAGAGGGCATCCTCAAAATCCCATACCTTCTTTTTGTTCTCTTGTTTTTTAAATTATCTTTCAAATAATAATTTAAAAAATTGATATTTGAACTTTTGTTTTTCCTTTCGTCTTTTTTCATTTTATTTAAGAGGCTTGTTTGAAGTCCAAATTTGATAGTTGGATTTGATGTAACCCCCTTTATTAGGTAAGATTGTTGGTGAAAGGGGTAATCAAAAGAGGGTGGACGCGTGTTGCAGGCGTGTCACGTCCAGCCTCTGTGTCTGTCTGCGGTCGGTTCTCAGTGCTGAGAGGGTAAAGGCCTAGTCATCGGTCGTGGCGCGAAGTTTGTAGTGGCTCGTACTGGTAGATGTCGGTTGTTCTTCCGGAGGTACCGGTACCGGTAGGCCTGAAGCCCGTCCATGAACGGCGGCCCGCAGGCCTGCACGGTTCTTGTCCGACGGTGGGCCACTGCCTGGGATGGGCCAACTCGCGTCCGGAGACGGAGGTTCACTTTCCGTGGTGGGTCCGCAACCGTGGACCTACGATCAGAGAAGAAAGAGAGAGACGGAGTGTGACTTCGAGACCCGAAGGCAAACTTAAAGCCACAGAAGGAAAAGACAGAATGTGACCTCGAAGACCCGAAGGCAAACCCAGAGCCACTGAAAAGAGAGAGAGAGACAGAATGTGACCTCGAAGTCCCGGAGGCAAACCCAAGGCCACAGAAAAAGAGAGATAGAGTGTGACTCCGAAGTCCCGGAGGCAAACCCAAGGCCACAGAAAAAGAGAGATAGAGTGTGACTCCGAAGACCCGGGGGAAAACCCAGAGCCACAGAAAAAGAGAGAGAGACAGAATGTGACCTCGAAGACCTGGAGGCAAACCCAAGGCCACAGAAAAAGAGAGAGATAGTGTGCTACTCCGAAGACCCCCGGAAGGGCAAACCCAGAGCGGCAGAAAAATAGAGAGAGAGAAACAGAGAGCTACTCCGAAGACCCCCGGGGGGGCAAACCCAGAGCGGCAGAAAAATAGAGAGAGAGAGAGAGGGGGGGGGTAGAGTGAGGGGAGAGAAAGTAAGCAAGATTGATTTCGAGTTGATTTTGTTTATTGGCTAATGCGTACACGAAAGTGGAAGCCCTGAGTAGCGATCGCCAAGAAAAAGGAGAGAGACTGAACACTGGGAGGTGAGCAGTTCTCGAGAGTAGTCTGAGCACGAGCTGGTGCTGAGACGTGAGTGACGATCCTACTCAGAGCGGCGGTATTTATGTGCTAGAGGCGGAGGCGCTCGAGCGAAGAAGGGAGCGGCTGCCAGCCTCTGATTGGCCCTGACTCCCGCAACGGAGTCGCAACGGAGCGGTGGGGACACCGTACTCCGCGCTGCCTTCCTTCGATCTCGAGCGTCTCGCGCCAATTTAATCTTATTTCAAAAATATTTAATGCTAATGTTATAATAAAAAAAAAATTAAAATCGCGATAATTAATTTACAATTAATGTAGATACCTTAATTATATCTTACAATTAAATAAAAATAAATTATCTGCTTTAAAAACAAAGTAAGATCGATTCACGATTTATGCTATTAATTTAATTTTTGTTCATCATTGTAATTTTAAATTTTGTTAATAAGTTAATTTCTTCATTTTTCTGCAGATAATTTTATCTTCTTAATTTTTAACCTGCGAGAGAACGACGCGTGTAGAGAGAGAGAGAAAATGGGAGAAAGTTTGGGACTCGGCGTACGTGACTTGAAGCAAGTTTTCACGGCGTCGCCTCACGCCGGGGAATTTTTCCGACGGCACAGCTGTCCGGTGGCGCGTCATGTCTAGCCGCCTGACAATGGCCTACGTGCCAAAACGTTCGCGAAGGGAATAAAGTGGGCCCTAAATGAGCCATATAAGGGAAAGCAAGCTCGTCGATTGACACCATTAAGAAGCAGTTAGGACGGAAGGATTTCCCGCTTCGGTTTGTGCTTACAAATTCAAGCGGGGAATTTACCGTGACTCAACGCTTCTTAATGGTTCTAGATATGGGCCTAACTGGCCTATAACAGATTTTAGTTTTTTTTTAATTTTCAAGAATTTCGTTCTTAAGTAAAATTTGTTTCATTCTGAATTTAGTCTCTTGCATTTTCAAAATTAGCGTTTCATAAATAATTATGTTTTTTTAAACATTTGAATTCGAAAAAATTTTTAATTCAAAACAATCAAATTAAAACTAGTTGATAGTACCCTGAACCAAAGCGTTCTGCAAATTCATAATAAATCTATATAATGTAATAAACATTGACTCTTATTTTAAATATCAAAGAAGCTAATTTTATAAAAAATTTCGTCTCTAACTTTCGTAACTTTGCTTTTTTTTGTATTTTCTGTAACTGAAAACAAGATCAAACTAATTTTTGTAATTATCTTTTTAATTTTTATGAATTTGTAAAGAAATTGATTTTTCATGAAGTTTTAAAACCCTATTTTCTCGAAATTTTGTTTCGAATTTATGAACAAAGGTGTAAAAATGAAAACAAATTCACATTAGAATAAATTTTTAAGGAACAAATATGTTTAAGGAAAAAGAAAAAAAGATGGCAACCTCAAAATCCCTTTTCTTCTTTTTTTTTCTTTTAAAATTACAATAAAAAAAATTTGACCAAAAATTTATCAAGGGTTTGTTTCAGATTTCGTGATTTCTTTTATAGCCTTTTAAAGGCATTAATGAGAAAAAAATGTTTACAACAAGGCAAAACCCCTTCCTTATTTTTTTCAATTACACTAAAAAACATTCACATTTCACAAAAAAATCCTTTTCTTTCCTCATCTTTCATTTTCTTTTGTTTTAATTTTAATTTAGATGTTTATTCGTTGCCCAAATTTGATTTTGGATTTTGATTTAAAGACAAATTTACATTTTGATATATTCTGAACTTAATTTAGATTTTTTTTAAATTTCTTAATTTTAAACTGGACTGCAATGAACATTCTTAATTTCCATTACTTGAAAATAGACTTATTTATGTTGATTCAATAGGTGAACATTTATTAGCTTTTCATGAATAATGTTTTTTAAACATTCAAATTTGACAAAATAGGTTCAAATTAAAATTATTTTATACTTCCCTAAACCGAAACGAGCTCGAAATTCATCATTATTATTTAATTTTTTTATTAAATTAATTTTGGATTATCTTTTTAAATGTATTTGGAAACAACAACAAATTAATTTTTTTAATTATATCTTTAGTGATTTTAAATGTGTACAAAAGCTAGTTTTTAGTAAGAATTTAGAAATGTAGTTTTTCAAAACTGGGTTTAAAATTTATTAATTTTGTGGAAATTGAAATTAAATTTACATAAAAATAAATTTTGTTAGTAACTAATCTCCAAATCCACTTTCTTTTTTTCTCTCTTTATTTTATTTTTATTGTTTTTTCAAATCACAACCAAAAAACGTTTACAAAAAAAATCTATGAAGGGTACGTTTCGATATTTATTCAACAGCATTTTTCAAGAATTAACAGCAAATTTTTCAACAAGCCAAACCCAATGAGAAATATAAATTTCTCAATGTAAATTTTGAAAATTGAAAAAAAGTGGTCAGGAAAAGAAAGCAACCTCAATATTCTCTTTCGGATAAAAAATATTAACATTTAAAAATATTATTTTCCTCTTTTTTAATTTTTCACTTATTCTTAAAATTTTAGTAAGAAATGTATGTGTTGCCCCAACTTGATCGTTAGATTTTTCAAAATTTTCAATTAAATTAAATTAATTTTTGCATTTATTTAGTTAAATTTTAATTTAGAGATTAAAGAAAAGTTTAAATTTTGTGTAATTCTGAATTTAATTTAATTTTCTTTGATTCAAAATGTATTTATTTACGTTGATTAACACGGTAAAAAGAAACATTTATTTTTGGAATAATGTTTATTAAAAAATTAAATTTTTGTGAACTTTTACCCTTTCAAACGTTTACTAGTTTTTTTTAATAATGATGGTTTTGTCTGGAAATTCGTTAACAATCCCACATGTTTATTAAAATAAAAACAAAATAATTTTTGTAATCATCTAATCAATACTTTTTAGTTTGTACAGAAGCTAATTTTTAGTGAAGTTTTATCAATTTTTTAAAAATGAAATTGCGGTCAAGTTGGCTAGTTGGAAATCGCGATGTTTTTCAAACAAAAATTCATACTATTATTGTCAGCTGCTGTCACAATCTGTAAACTGAGAGAGACTGTTTATTAGATAATAAAATGGGAACGATATCCAGTGAGCTATAAGAGTGATAACAGTTTTGTAGTAAAAATGCAAATATATGATTGCGGAAATCACAAACAAAATATCAAAAATAAATATTTATTTTAAAATATTTATTACTGATTTTGGATTTTTTTATTTGAATTGGGACATTTAAGAATTTGTTGTCCAAATATGATCGCTGGGTACCAAGTTTTTTCAATTTCCAAGATTTTCTTAATTAAATTCTCAAGATGATTTATGAAGTCCTGCAAAATTTATTTATTGTTAATTTTTGATTTTATAAATCAGCATAGCTTTCATGGATTTCGAGATAGACTCTAGTTACTATTTAAAGCGCATCCTTAAAGTTATTAGTTACTTACAACATTTTTATTTTAATAATTTTTATTTTTATTATTATTTTATGAATTTATTAATTTTGAACGCAAGTAAAAGAAAATCTAAAACCTCATTTAACTTTTAATAATTCCAATTTTAAAATAAGAAGCCTTTTGAAGCATAGGAAAATATCCTCCAACTACCATCAGTTTTGGTAATTTATAACTTTATTAATATTACAATTTTTTCAGTAAAAAAACAAATCAATTCGCTTGGAATGTCACCAATTCATTATCAAAATAAATGATTTCATTTCTAAATAATTCATTTGAAATTCTCTTAATTTTGAAAAGTTTTATTTTGGATTTTGATTTTTGTTTTTTATTGAAAAATAAATAAATTATATTGTTGAAGCGGGTTAGATTATTTATTAAATACATTTTTCTTTCGATGAAAAGACAGACATTTTTTTGAAACACTTTATCGAGTTAGAACAGAGAGAATTCTTTTCTGAATTGGAGAGAGAAGTTTATTTATTTTCAAAGTTCTAATTAATATTTCAATTTAGTTGGAGCAGAGCAGATTTTTTAATATCAAAATTTTTCTTTTGAAGAGTGTGAACAATTTTTTGTTTCCGCTCTTTTTCTGAATCGTAGAGAGACATTTTTTATTCCTAACATTTTTATGCAATCGTAGGGAGAACATTTTGGTATTTATTTTTTTCTTACATAATACATAATTTTTTATTTTCAATTTTTTGCTGGATTGAAAGAGGAAATTTTTATTGTTAACATTTTTTTGAGCTGAAAGAGGGGAGAGATAAAAAAAAATCGGAATTGGAGATGAGACCTTTTTTTAATTTCAAACATTCTGATTAATATTTTAATTGAGTTGAAGCCGGGAAAATTCTACATTTTCATCATTTTTTTGTAGCGAAAAGAAACAATTTATTATTTGCAATCTTTTTCTGAACCGGCGAAGGAAAATTTTTTCATTTGTACATTTTTATTAAATTGCAAGAGAGGAAATTTTTAATTTAATTTTTTTTCTGTATCGGAATCGGGGCATTTGGTATATTTCTCATTTCTATTTAGTTTAAAGGAAGCCAATTTTGTTTCATATTTTCTTCTAAAATGACGAGGAACATTTTTCCATTTTTAACATTTTGGCTAATATTTTTATTTAGTTTAGTTTTAAATTTGAAATGTTTAATTTATATAATTTTTATATTTCCAATTGTGCAGTTTTGTATGCTTAATTTAAAAACAGTTTTATATAATGCTTTTTAAAAATTTTCCAGTTTTTAAACTTCGAATTTGAAAATGTCAGTTTTTAAAGTTTGCATTTCAAAGTTTTATTTTCCAAATCTACTTATTTTGAAATGCGCAATGTAAAACGTTTTGAATCCAAATGTAGTTTTTTTAATAGTTTCCATTTTGAAATTAGAAACCTGAAAATTTGAACAATTTAAAATTAAATTCCATCATCCACAAACAACTATTAAAACGAAAAATTTTTTGATGAAAAATGATACCCCAGATGTATAAGTTAATCACTAAATTCCTTCAAAATTAGAATTTATTAAAACAAACATTTTCGAATTGTAACTTTTGAAGCTGAACAATTTGTTTAAAATGCCTAAAAAATTATGCTATTTCAGAATTGTGTATTTGAAACTGTAGTTTTGAATTAAAATTATAAAAATTTTAAAGATGGTAAAAATTATTATCTGGTACCTCTGACACCGTGTTGTAATAAGTGTCATAGAAGTAATTAGATAATTTTTTTTCTGAAAAATAATAATTTATTAAAAAAACGTTAAAAGTTATATGATTTTGAATTGTAAACTTAAAAAAAAGTGAAATATCTAAAGTGCAAAATTGAATGAATGAATAAAGTCGTAGATTATTAAAGTTAATATTTGCAATCAAGCGACTTTTCCCCCTTTACCTTGCTCATTTATTCCATTAAACGACATTTCTGTTTCCTAAAAAGTGAAAAGAGGAAAATTATAAGTTGTGTTTGGAAAATAAATTTAACTTATTAAATCCTGGAGTGATAATCCTGTTATATTATTTCACTAAACATTTTTTTTTTGCCGTTTTTCGGAAGCAACATCAATCACTAATTCTCGCCAGGTTTATCCAATTAGAAACAAGAAATGTTGATTTAAATGAAAGTGAAGGTGTTTTTTCTTGATAAAATATGAAGTTAAGGAACAGAATGACTTTCATGTTCAGCTTTAGTATTACTGAATGAAATTGAAGAAAAAAGTATAAAAAATAAGATTCTAATTATTTTTTCTCTTTTACTTTTCCTCCAGTTTTCTTGGACATAACTTTATAAAGTTGATGTTCCTTTAATGAGCGTTGTGACTGAGATTAAAATCTCTACGTGACTTCTCAGAGAATGAAGGATAAATCGAATCTCGCAGTAAATTTAATTCCAGATCTTTCTTGACGGACAAGATTAAATTTTGGCTGCAAAAAGCTAAAAGGCTTGAATTTGATTGTAAAGTATTCTGTTAACATTTAGGTTTCTGAAAAAAGAATGGTATTGGAATTAGGATTTATTAGAAATATTATCAATCCTTAAACTTAGTTCATTATTATTTTTATGATATTATTTTCACAATTTTTAAATTCAATCGTGAAAACTAAAAAGATTTGTATGTCTTAATAAAAACGGCTTTACTACTGATATTTAGAGTGTACTTTTTGAAATTGATTGACAATTGGAGAAAAATATTTGTTTCCAAATAATAAAATTCCTGATTATTAAATTTTTCGAATAATAAAATTCCGAATGGAAAAATTCCCGATTTGAAAAATTCCCGACAGAAAATTGCCAAACTATAAAATATCCGAATTAGAAAATTCCTGAATTTAAACTATTGAAAATGTTTTTGAATGAATATAACTTGTTTATTAAAAATAAAATAATCAACTATTTTCATCGAAAGAAAATATTTATAATGTTTAAAGTTTCTAAAATCATTTTTTGAATTTAAAATACCAATAATTAAAAAAGTTTACACTCAGAAATATATATTTTTTCAATCATTGTTATTTTGAATTCAAACATTAACATTTATAGAGAAAAATTAATTTTTTTAATTCGAGAATTTCCTAGTTCTAAAATTTTATGATTCGGCAATTTTCTGTCGGGAATTTTATTATTCGGGAATTTTCAAATTCGGTAATATCATAAGCTGTCGGGAAATTTATTTTTCGGGAATTTTCAGTCGTCCCGTATTGGAATCTAAATTAAATATAGAGTCAAAATTCTAAGATTGATTGAAAATAGGAGGAAAATAATCTTTTTAATTATATTTGAAGTGAATTTAATTTAAAAAAAAAGAATGGTATTGAAATCTGAATTTATCTGGAACTTTATCATTATTTACACTTACCTCAATATTTTGTTATAATACTATTCTCACAATTTTTAAATTCAATCATTAAAACTAAAAACATAGATATGTCTGGCCAAAAACGGGTGCACTACTGAAATTCAGAGTCAAATTTTTAAGACTGATAATTGGAGGGAAGTATTCTTTTAAATATTATTTTGAGTTAATTTTGGTGCTCAAAAAATGAATTGCATTGAAATCTGCATTTATCAGAAATTTTATCAATATTTACATTTACTTCAATTTTATTTCTATAATACTATTCTCACAATTTTTGAATTCAATCATTAAATCGAAAAAAGTAGATACGCCTCACCAAAAACGGATTTACTACTGAAATTTAGAGTCAATTTTTCAAGACTGATAATTGAAGGAAAATATTCTTTTTAATATTATTTTGAGTAAATTTAGTTTCTTAAAAAAATAATTGTATTCAAATCTAAATTTATCTGAAACTTTATCAATATGTACACTTACCTCAATATTTTTTTATAATACTATTCTCTTAATGTTCAAATTTAATCATTAAAACTAAAAATATAGATATGTCTGGCCGAAAACGGGTGCACTACTGAAATTCAGAGTCAACATTTTAAGATTGATTGACAATTGAAGGAAAGTATTCTTTTAAATATTATTTGCAGTAAATTAAGGTTCTCAAAAAATGAATTGCATTGAAATCTGCATTTATCAGAAATTTTATCAATATTTACACTTAGTTCAATTTTATTTTTATAATAATATTCTCACAATTTTTGAATTCAATCATTAAATCGAAAAACGTAGATACGCCTCACCAAAAACGGGTGTACTACTGAAATTTAGAGTCAACTTTTCAAGACTGAGAATTGAAGGAAAATATTCTTTTTAATATTATTTTGAGTAGATTTATTTTCTTAAAAAAATTAATTGTATTGAAATCTAAATTTATCTGAAACTTTATCAATATTTACACTTATTTTAATATTTTTTTATAATACTATTCTCACAATTTTTAAATTCAATCATCAAAACAAAAATATAGATATGTCTGGCAGAAAACGGGTGTACTACTGAAATTTAGAGTCAACTTTTTAAGACTGACTGATAATTGGAGGAAAGTATTCTTTTAAATATTTTTTTCAGTATATTTAGGTTTTCAAAAAATGAATTGTATTGAAATCTAAATTTATTAGAAATTTTATCAATATTTACATTTACTTTAATATTATTTTTATAATACTATTCTCACAATTTTGGAATTCAATCGTTAAATCTAAAAACATTGATACGTCTCACCAAAAACGGGTGTGCTACTGAAATTTAGAGTCAACTTTTCAAGACTGATAATTGAAGGAAAATATTCTTTTTAATATTATTTTCAGTAAATTTAGAAAAAAAAAATAATTGTATTGAAATCTAAATTTATCTGAAACTTCATCAATATTTACACTTATTTCAATATTTTTTAATAATAGTATTCTCTTAATTTTTAAATTCAATCATTAAAACTAAAAATATAGATATGTCGGGCCAAAAACGGGTGCACTACTGAAATTCAGAGTCAAATTTTTAAGACTGATTGATAATTGGAGAAAAGTATTTTTTTAAATATTATTTTCAGTAAATTTAGGTTTTCAAAAAATGAATTTCATTGAAATCTGCATTCATCAGAAATTTTATCAATATTGACATCTACTTCAATAATATTTTTATAATACTATTCTCACAATTTTGGAATTCAATCATTAAATCTAAAAACATAGATACGTCTCACGAAAAACGGGTGTACTACTGAAATTTAGAGTCAATTTTTCAAGACTGATAATTGAAGGAAAATATTCTTTTGAATATTATTTTGAGTAAATTTAGTTGAAAAAAAAAAATTCTATTGAAATCTAAATTTACCTGAAACTTCATCAATATTTGCACTTATTTCAATATTTTTTATAATACTATTCTCTTAACTTTTGAATTTAATCATGAAATCTAAAAAGATGGTTACGTCTGATCAAAAACGGGTTTACTACTGAAATTCAGACCCAACTTCTTGAGATTGATTCCCATTGAAGCGAAATATTTAAAAAAAATATTATTTGGAATGGACTGGAAACTATTTTTTATGGCTCTCTGTTTCATAAAATTCACTATTGAGCTGTACGAGTTGTGCATGTCAGAGTAGAATTTCATACAGTAGAATAACTTCCATATGGTCAGGCGCAGTGAAAGAAAATAGAATCGATCTCTCCTTTATTTTCTTCTCTACGTCTGACTACGTCACATTTTTTCTACTTCAAATAAAATAAAAAATTTAAAAATAATTGTTACCAAAAGCTATTATGTTACCTATTATCTTCATGAATGTTGATATTTTATGTGCCGTTCAAAATATACGTCACACTAACAGGTCTTGTTACGATTCTTCAGGTAGAGGGGAGGGGTTGACGGTAAGTATAAATGTGAATAACAATTTTTTTAAACAATACAAATTCAACAATTCGGTTGAATTCTTTTTACTTAACTGAAAAATGTTTCTGGTATTTTTGTTAAAAAATTAATCTTATTCATCTTTTTGGTTGAAAATTCAACTATTTGGTTGAAAATTCATCACTTTTTTTAAAGATTCATCTGTTTTTTTGGAAATTGCTTTTTTGGGTTGAAAATCGAAGTTTTTGTTGCAAATTCGTCGTTTTGTTAAAAAATTAATCTTCTTTGTAAGAAATTCAACTTTTTGGTTGAAAATTCATCTCCTTTATTTGAGAGTTCAACTATTCGGTAAAAATTCCATTTCTTTGCTTGAGAATTGATATTTTTATCTTATCATTGAACTATTCCATTTTTTTTTAATCTATATTTTTAGTTGAAAATTCACCTTTTTCAATTAAAAATTCAAATCTTCAATTTTTCATTTAATATTTTTTTTGGTTAAAAATTCAACTAGTTGTTTGAAAGCAGAACTAGTTTTCAAAAATTAATTTCACTGATTGAAGATTCAGATTTTTGGGTACGAATTTCACAATTTGGTTGAATTTCTTTCATTTGACTAAAAAATCTTTCTTGGTTGAAAATGCCAGTATTAATTTTTAATGCTATTTTTCATTGATCTTATTGAAAATTTGTCTTTTTGATAAAAAATTAATCTCACTCATCTTTTTGGTTGAAAATTCAATTATTTGGTGGAAAATACATTTGTTTTGTTTGAGGATTCAACTATTTATTAAAAATTTCCTTGGTTGATTATTATTAGTGTTTTAACTGATAATTGATCTATTCGATTTTTTGTTGAAAATTTATATTCTTAATTAAAAATGTACATCATTAGTTAAAATTTTAATTTGTGATAGAAAATTTGTCTTTCGGGTTCAAAATTAATAATTTTTAGTTAAAAATTCAAATACTCAATGTTTCACAGAGAATTCAGCTCTTTCGGTTAAAAATTTAACTACTTCGTCGAAAGTTCAACTACCATCTTCAAAATTAATTTAATTGGTTTATGATTCATCTATTTGGTTAAAAATTTTACTATTTTGTTGAAAATCCTTTTTTTTTAAATCAATGTTTGAACTGCAAGTTCAACTGTTCCATTTTTGGTTCAAAATTGATCCTTTCTAGTTCAAAATTTAACTGTTTGGTTGAAAATTAATTTTTGTGTTAAAAATTCATATTTTTGGTTTGAAAATTTAATTGATTAATAGAAAATACATTTTTTTTGCACAAAAATTAAGTAATTTGCTTGAAATTTTTTTCTCTCTCTTGAAGGGAAAATTTTTCATCAATGAGAGCTAACTTTTTGGTTGAAAATGTATATATTAAGTTTAAAAAATTAACTAATTGTTTGGTTCAAAATTAATATTCTAGGGTAGAAAATTCAACTTTCTTCTAGAGGATTCAGAAATTTGATCTTTTTTCTTATAAAAGGTGCAACTATTTGGTTAAAATTAATCCATTTTGGTAGAAGATTCAACTAGTTCATTAAAAATTTGTCTTTTTTAGTTGATCACCACTGTTTTTGATTCAAAATAAAAATATTTTCTGGGTAAAATATCCACTATTACATTTTTTATTGAATTTCTATTTTTTGGTTAAGTTCGACTAAATATTATTAAAAATTACAATCTTATTTTGGTCAAAAATTTGTTTGAAAATGCGAGTATTTTTTAAAAAGTTTAATTTTTTTTTGTTTGATAATTCGATAAATTGTTACAAAAGTCATCTTTGTAGATTAAATATTCCACTATTGGTTAAAAATTAGTTTAAAATTCATCTCTTCCGCTTGAAATTGTAACTATTTGGCTGTAAATTCAACTTTTGAGTTAATAATTTTTTCTTCTAAGATCAACTTTCAGGTTGAAAATTTATCTTTGTAGCTTGAAAATCAAAAAATTTGTTAAGAAGTCATGTTTTTTTCGGAAATTCTCCTGTTTTCTTGAAAATTCGTCCCCTTGGATTTAAAATTCATCTCTTTTGGTTGAAAATTCAACAGCCTCCTAAAATATTCATCTCTTTGGCTTGAAAATTCACCTGCTTCTTTAAAAATTAAATTTTTGTTTTGTTTGAAAACTCGAATATTTGGGTAAAAAAAATTTACAAAATAATAATTCAATTCCAGTTCCTCTTATATACAAGCATTCTGGTTTGAAGCAAAAATCCATGTGGAAATTAGCTTTATACCACAGACATAAATCTTTACTACTCTCCTAAATCACACTGAATATAATTTTTAATTTTATGCTTGTTAACCTTATTAAAATTTGTAATAAAAAAAGGGTCCATCGGCTTATTAAAGCGTCTGAATTAAGGAAAGTAGGCTAACCAATGCTTCCCTGCGGTCGATATTTTAAACTCTCGTTCATTTTATGACCTGCAATTCCAAGCGTGTTGCTTGTTAATTTTTTTCATTTCACGCACTTCACTCTCAAACATTGAAAAATACTAAATAGTTAATTAACAGAATATACCATTTCCCAAATTTCAAATTACCGAAAAAAAAATAAATTTTCAACCAAGACAAATTTTTCAGTCACAAAGAAAAACAATTTCAAAGAAACTGTTAAATTTTCAACCAAAATGACTAATTTTCTTCTTTGATGAAATTTATTTTCCACCAAAAAAGACAAATTTTCAAAAAAACAATTCAATTATTAATTTAAAAAAATATAAATTTTAAACCGTAAATGGAAAAAGTAATTAAGTTTTTAATTGAAAAATTAATCTTCAAAAACCAAAAAAATTAACTATCATCAAAATATAAAAATTTTCAAGCCATGAGACGAATCTTCAACCAAAAAAATTATTTATTATCAGACTCCTCGAAGCTGATTTTCAAATTTTCTGTATTACAGAAAACTGTGTCTAAACAGAATTTTTAATCGAAGGGAAGAAGTTTCATTTCAAATTTTGTATCTTCAATCAAGAAAATGAATTTTCCACAAAGTAATTCAACATTCAACCACGTAGTTGAATCTTCAACCAAAACATATGAATTCTTAAAAAACTTTTAATAGTTGATATGTAAACCAAAACAAATTTTAATGTTTGATAAAAAAAGTTGAATTATAAAAAAAAGGCAAATTTGCGAAAAAAAATTGAAATCCTCAACCACAACTGATGAATTTTTAACAAAAAAGTAGACCTTTCAATCAAAATGATAAATTTACAACCAGAATGTTTATTTTACTACAAAAATTAATTATTAGTTAAAAAAATTAATTCTTAACAAAAAAAAAAAGGAATTTTTATGAAAATAGTTAAATCTTTAAACAAAACATATACAATTTTAACCAAATAGTTGAATTTTCAACCAAAAAGATTCATTTTCTACCAAGAAGATTAATTTTCTGGCAAAAAGACTTAGACGAATTGAAATTGAAAAAATTAATTATCAACAAAAAAAAAAAGGAATTTTCAATAAACTAGTTTAATTTTAAATCAAAAAGATGAACTTTCAACCAAAATTATTAATTTTCTACCAAAAGAAGAATTTTATAAATAACACATGAATTTTGAACCAAATACTTGAGTTTTTTACTAAAAATGATAAATTTTCAATAAAAAATATCAATTTATAACTAAAAGTTAAAAAAAATGTATTCTCAACCACAAAGAAATCAATTTAAAAAAAAATAGTTTCACTCTCAAATAAAACAGATATATTTGTAACCAAATAGTTGAATTTTTAACCAAAAGAATAAATTTTCAACCAAGAAGATTAATTTCCTACTAAAAAGGGTAAGACAAATTTCCAAACAAATAGTTAAATTCGCAATCAAGTAAGAGTTTTTGGTCAAGAAAAAAATTCAACTAAATTTTTGATTTTTCAACAAAAAAAGAAATAGGTCAATTTTCGGTTGAAAAAGTTAATCTTCAACAAAAAAAAAAAAAGAATTTTCAAGAAAATGGTTTAATTTTCAATCAATAAGATGAATCTTCAACAAGATTTTTTTTAACAAAGGAGTTCAACTTTCAACCAAATACTTGAATTTTCAGATAAAGCAGATGAATTTTTAAACCATAAGTTAATTTTTTAACTAAAAAGATTATTTTGAAAATAAAATGATTTTTTACACCAAGAGAAAAACTTTTAACCTAATAAGTGAATTTTGAAGCAAATCCTTGCATTTTCAACTAAAAAAGATAAACATTGAATTAAAAAGATAAATTTTTAACTAAAAACGGAACAGTTAAATCACCAGTTGAAAAAAAAATTCTCAACTAAAAAAAGGAAATTTTAATAAAATAGGTTAACTACCACGCAAAACAAATATATTTGTAACCAAATAGTTGAATTTTCAACCAAAATAAGACATTTTTAACCAAGAAGATTAATTTTCTAACAAAAAAAGTGAGACGATTTTTCAAAAAATTGTATGAATTTTTAACCAAATACTTGAATGTTCAAGCAAGAAAGATTTTTCAGTCAAATAAAGAAAATTCGAACTGAATTGTTAGATTTTTAAATAAAAAATGATAAATTTTTAGTAAAAAATATATCAATTTTAATCGAAAAATAAAATTCTTACATTTTGAGTTAAAAAAATTTAATTATCAACAAAATAGTTTAATTTTTAATCAATAAGATGAATCTTAAAAAAAAAAATATATGAATTCTTAAAAAACTTGTAATAGTTGATATTTCAAACAAAACAAATTTTAATGTTTGTTAAAAAAAGTTGACTTATAACAAAAGGGGCAAATTTTCAACAACAAAAATTCAAATCCTCAACCACAACTGATGAATTGAAAAAAAAAGTTGACCTTTCAATCAAAATGGCAAATTTACAATCAAAATGTTTATTTTACTACCAAACAGAAAAACTTTTAACACACTACATGCATTTTTTACCGAATACTTCAATTTTTGACTGAAAAAGATAAATTTTCAATTAAAAATATAAATTCCAACCAAAAATGGAATGGCAAAATCATCAGTTAAAAAAATTAATTTTCAACCACCAAGGAATGAATTTTTAAACAAATTTTGACTTTCAAATAAAACAGATATATTTTTAACTAAATGGTTGAATTTTCCACTGAAAGTATAAATTTTCAATCAGAAACATTAATTTCCTAACAAAAAGAGTAAGACAAATTTTCAAACAAATAGTTAAATTTGCAACCAAGGAAGATTTTTCAACAAAAAATAAATTAGGTCAATTTTCTATTGAAAAAGGTAATCTTAAAAAAAAAAGAATTTTCAAGAAAATAGTTTAATTTTCAATCAATAAGATGAATTTTCAGCAAGACTTTTTTTAACAAAGTAGTTCAGCTTTCAACCAAATACTTGAATTTTCAGCTATAAAAGATGCATTTTTCAACCAAAAGTTAAATTTTTAACTAAAAAGATTAATTTGAAAGAAAATTATTTTTTTCACCAGAAGAAGAACTTTTAACCTAATAAATGCATTTTGAACCAAATGATCTTTTAAACAAAAAATTGAATTTTCAACCAAAAACATGAATTTACAACCCAAATGATTAATTTTCTACCAAAAGAAGAATTTTCAAAATAATACATGAATTTTGAAACAAATACTTGAGTTTCTTACTAAAAATGATACATTTTTAATTTAAAATATAAATTTCTAACTGAAAGTTCAACAGCTACATTATCAGTTGAGAAAATGTTTTCTCAACCACAAAGAAATGAATTTAAAAAAAATATTTTGACTCTCAAATAAAACAGATATATTTTTAACTGAATGGTTGAATTTTCAACTAAAAGGATAAATTTTCAACTAAAAAGATCAATTTCCTAGCAAAAAGAGTGAGACGAATTTTCAAACAAATAGTTAAATTTGCAACCAAGAAAGACTTTTCAGCAAAAAATAAAATAGGCCAATTTTCTATTGAAAAAGTTAATCTTCAAAAAAAAAAAAAGAATTTTCAAAAAAATTGTTTAATTTTCAATCAATAATATGAATCTTCAACAAGATTTTTTTTAACAAAGTAGTTCAACTTTCAATAAAATACTTGAATTTTCAGCTAAAAAAGATGAATTTTTAAACCAAAAGTTAAATTTTCAACTAAAAAGATTAATTTAAAAATAAAATGATTTATTTTTAACCAAGAGAAGAACTTTTAACCAAATTAATGAATTTCGTACCAAATACTTGCATTTTTAACTAAAAAAGATCAAATTTGAATTAAAAAGATAAATTTTTAAATAAAAATGGAACATTTAAATTATCAGTTGAAAAAGTTAATTCTCAACTAAAAAAAGATTTTCTAACAAAAAAAGTAAGACGAATTTTCAAAAAATTATATGAATTTTCAACCAAATACTTGAGTTTTCAAGCTGAAAGATTTTTCAGTCAAAAAAGAAAATTTGAACTAAATTGTTGGATTTTTAACTGAAAGTGATTAATTGTCAGTAAAAAATTTATCAATTTCAAACGAAAAATGAATTGATGAGAAAAAAAATGAGAAAAAAGTTTGAGTTGAAAAAAATTAATTTTCAACAAAATAGTTTAGTTTTTAATCAATAAACTGAATCTTGAACAACAACAAAATAATTTTTGAGAATCTAGTTCAACTAATAACCAAAAATTTGAATTTTCGATAAAAGAAGAAACCAGAAAGGCCGTTGAATTTTTAACGAAAAAGAATAAATTTCAACCAAAAACGATTTTTCTGTCAAGAAAGAAAGAAATGCAAATGTAGTGAATTTTATTTTCAATTAGTTGAATTTTCTACTGACTTTTCTATTAAATATCGAGTTAACCCAAAAAAAAAACCACTTATATTTTCTTCAACTTTTTAAAAAAATCTTCATGAAATTGTATTTTCGCATTTTTCTTGGAAAACAAGAAAGGTACAAATAAATGTTAGAATGCATCCTTCCACGTCTGAAAAATTTAAATGGTAAATACTTCCTACTATTTTGTGTTATTTTGCATCGTTTACGAGGGAAGTCATAAAATTTATTTCTTTTTGTAAACAAAAAGTCTCGCGGTCTCAACAATATTTTAGCTTTTCTTATGTTAACAAATATTTTTTTAGTAGCAGAAAACATAAAAAGGTGGAATTTTCTTGAAAAAAATTATTTTCGTGTCTTCAAGATTCAAAGAAAAAAAATTGAAAAAGATTTTCTCGGAATCCTCACATTTCTTATTTATCTTTTCTACATTTTATTACAGTTTCAGCTTTTATAAGGAAAACATTCTATATCCTTTTTGTGGCCTAAACCATTTTTGAGGCAAAATTTGATTCTACCTTAAAAAAATTAAAATTTACAAAAATGGTATTTTTTGATAAATAGGGGTCAAAATTCAAATACAACTTCATGGATAATTTTTGTTACTCAAATTGTGAAACTACATGTCGCTTAAGTTTCTTTCAAGGATTGAATAATTTCGGTAATTTTACATTTCTGAATTTTTCTAGTTTCGTTTACATTCACTTTCAGAATATTTCGATTTCATTAATAAACAATTCCAGTATTTTAATTTTTTCGTTAATTATATATTCCGTATTTTGCAACAATCAGAATTTTTTCAGCAAAATTATGTCCTCCCAAAAAAATTTAAGAAACGGAAAATTTCAACAAATGGTTTTTACACTTAAGTAGTAAAAACTGCAATAGTCAGACATAGTCACGAATATCTTTTAATTTTAGAAAATTCTAAACTTTAACTGATTGTTCCTTTCGAGTTGGAAATCAGTTTTTTCAATTCTCACAAAATTGCCTGATAACACGCGAAAATTCGCTTATTAATTACGCACTACATGGTGCGCGTGGTTTATTTGATTATCTCGGCCATCGTGCCTGGTATATGTATATACGACCCGCTTTAATTTACGAAGACCAAATTTCAATTTCACCCTCATTATCATTTTCGAGGCACGTGAATATTCTTCAAATTCTTTTTTTTATAATATTTATTTGAAATAAATTCATTCAAGCGAATAGCAATTTGATTTTTTTTTAATTATTATACCATTAAGCCATTTCCCTTTTGGGGTAGGCGTGACTGATAATTTTTAATTATCGTAATTGCCCATTGAACAAATTTTTTGTTTTCCGAATTATCGTTTTCCAAAATTGTTATATTTTCGAATTCCGATCTTTATATTACGAATTACGATAATTGTTTATTCTTTCGAATAAATAATTTTTCACTATCCGGAAGAATAAAAGATTTTCTTAAGATTCCTGGGATAATTTCGATTGATTTTTTATTTTGCATACGGAATTTTAAGAGAAAAGTGAACAAGATTTCAAAATATTTCAAATGATTTCCTAAAATTTTGAACAAAAATCTACAAGATTTTAATGCAATGCCATTTTGAAACCTGTTGAAGATGTTAAAGGGTTTCACGACAATAAAAAAATGTTCTCAAGATTCCAGCGAAAAATAATTTAAAATTTGAAATCATCACAAGAGATTAAAAAAATAGATGTACATTTTTGACAATTAATTTTTTGATTACATTTAAAAAAAAACATTCAGAAGATTTTAAGAATTTTGAAAGATTTGACCAAAATAATAAACTTTTTCTTATTATTCTTAGAAACATTTTTTGTATTTGGAATTGGAAGAATTTAGAAGATTTATGGGAAATTTTTTTAAGTTTGAACAAATTTTCAAAATTTTTGGTATAATATAAAAGTTGATCTTTTTGGTTGAAAATTATTCTCTTTTGTTCAATGATTCAACTATTTTGTTGATTTGTCGTTCTTGGATGAAATCAACTTTTTTGGACATAACATTAAAACCTTTTTTAGTTGAAATATCAAATATTACATTTTCGGGTGAAAATCCATCTTTTTCGGTTGAAAATTCAACCACTTTTTTAAAACCTGGAATTCTGTGCCCACAATTTAATTTTCTCATTGAAGATTTATTTTCGTTAAAAATTCGTCTTCTTGGTACAAAATTAATCGTTTTTATTGAAAATTCCTCTTTTCTGGATTACATCTACTCTTTTCGATTTGAAATATATTTTAATTGGAATATCAAATATTACGTTTAATGATGAAAATTCATATTTTTTGGTTGAAAATTCATCTAATTGGTTAAAAACTGAAATACTTTTTTGAAAAATTACTTTTTTAGGTGAACATTCATAATTTTAGTTAAAAATTCATCTGCTTGGTTAAAAATTTACCTATTTTTTGAAAAATTAATTTATTTCGGGAAAAATTCTTCTTTTTGGCTAAATATTGAAAATTATTTCATGACATATTTTGAAAATTGGAATAGATTCGATAATAATTTGAAATTTGAAAACATAATTCAACTTTTTTTTACATGTACATTTTTGACGATTAAAAAAAAAAATTCGTCGCTTCTTGAGAATTTTGAAAGAACTTACCAGAATAATAAACTTACCTTGAGGTTAATAGAAAAAGTTTTATTGATTTATTTTTAATTAGAAAAATTAATTTCTCAAGAAACCTAAGCAAAATATGAAAAGCATTATAAAAATATCAAAAGATTTGGAATTTTTTATCTTTTTGACTGAAAATTATTTTCGTTTGTTTGCGGATTCAATTTTTTTTTAAATTTGTCTGTTTTGGATGAAATCGACTTTTGTTATTTAAAATTAAAACCTTTTTCAATTGAAACATCAAATACTCATTTTTCGTTGAAAATTCATCCTTTCTTGGTTGAAAATTCAACTATTTGGTTAAAAACTGAAATTCTTGTCAGAAATTTAATTTTTTTATTGAAGATTCATAATTTTTGTGAAAAATTCATGTTTTTGGATAAAAATGTAACTATTTTGTTGAAAATTCCTGCATTTCGTTAAAAATTCGTCTTTTTGGTAGAAAATTAATCTTCTTCATTGAAAACTCATCTTTTTCGGTTGACAAAATGAATCTGCTTTTATTGAGGATTTCACTTTTTTTAAATTCGTCTTTTTTCATGAATTCGAATGTCTTTTTTGAAAAATAAAATTTTGTTTGAAGAAAAACATCAATTGTTACATTATTTGTTGAGAATTTATTTGTTTTGATTGAAAATTCAACTGCTTGCTTAAAAGCAGAACTGGTTTCTCAAAACTTAATTTTTTCTGGTTTTATATTCATAATTTTTATTGAAAATGTATCCCTTTGGTTAAATATGTAACTATTTATTTGAAAATTCGTCTTTTTGGAAGAAATTTAATCTTCATCGTGGAAAATTCGTAGTGAAAAATTTTGATCAAAAATTCAGCTATTTAGTTTTTACTAAACTTTTTTGTGAAAAAATAATATTGTCGGGTTAAAAAATTTAATTATTTTGTAAAAAAATCATCTATTTTGGTAAAAGCTTCATATTTTTTGTTGAAAATGCAACTGGTTACAAATTATTCTTTTGTGGTAGAGGACTTGAATCTTTTGTTAAAAATTTGTCTTTTTTGGATGAGTTAAACTGTTTTTTCTTTGAAATTAAAATCATTTTTGGTTGAAGCATCAATAATTATTATTATTTTTCGAATTGGAACTGTAATAATTCAGAAGATTTATGGGAAATTTTTTTTATGTTTGAACAAATTTTCAAAATTTTCGGAATAATTCGAGTCAGTCATATATATTTGAAAATTCATCTCTTTTGGCAGAAAATTAATCTTCTCCGTTCCAAGTTTATCATTGAAAATTCGTCTTTTTGAAAGAAATTGAATCCTCTTCGTAGAAAATTCTTAGTACAAAATTTTGGTCAAAAATTCAGCTATTTAATTTTGACTAAACTTTTTTGTAAAAAAATAATATTGTCGGGTTAAAAAATTAAATTATTTTATAAAAAATCGTCTCTTTTGGTAAAAGCTTCATATTTTTTGTTGAAAATGCAACTGGTTAAAAATTATCTTTTGTGGTAAAGGACTTGAATATTTTGTTAAAAACTCGTCTTTTTTAGATGAGTTAAACTGTTTTTTCTTTTAAATGAAAATCATTTTTGGTTGAAGCATCAATTATCCGCTACATTATTTTTGAGAATTTTTCTTGTTGTTGAAAATTCAAGTATTTCGATTGATAATGCTAGTTATATTAAATAGTAATTCAGTATTACAAATATGATGTAAAAATTTTTTTCGAAAAAATAAAATTGATCTCAAAATGTCATTCGGTAATATTAAAATTATTGAAAATCAAAAAAAAAAATTATTAAAAATCAAAATTATTAAAAAAAAGTGATTCAGAAAATTAAAATGTGTTCAGTTGGAAATTAGGATAAATAAAAATTATAGCAACATAATTGATTTTTGATTCTTAAAATTTTTTAAGTATTATAGAAAGATAAAGAAAAATTATTAAAAAATCGTAAATAACTAATTATTGATAAATAAACTAAAATAGATTTTCATGTTATAATTACAGTGATATTATGTAATACTCCTAATAATTTTGATATCCGGCAATGTTTTTTTTTTGTTCCTTTGTTAGTTTAATCAAGATAGTAGAAATTGCGCAACACAATATGTAGATTTATTATCGACCTAGTTCATTCTCTATTTATGGTCGGACTTACAGTACAGAAAAATAAGTCAGATTTCGATCAAAAAATTCTTATTATTCACCTGATGCCTCAGTAATGCCTGCAATTTATATACCATTAAGCCATTTCCCTTTCAGGGTAGGCGTGACACTACCCGATTCGGGTAGAGTTTCTAGGTAATTAGTTTTCTTGTAGTTATAAATAATTACAAGTTTGGGCTCACCACACCCATAATATGCCAACAGCACACAGTATTCTTGAATGGTCACCCATCCAAGTACTAACCGCGCCCAACGCTGCTTAACTTCAGTGATCTGACGAGAACTGGTTTTTTCAGCGTGGCATGGCCGTTGGCATATAATTGACTTTATTCATATAATAACATTCGGTGAGAAATGAGTTTGCATTTGATTATAAATTCACGAAAGTATACAAATATAAATAAAAAGGTATGTGAATAAAATTTTTTTTTTTAAATTGTAAAATAAACACCTTGTCATGTTTCACAAATTAGATAAGGAACTCTAGATTTCCACAACAAGTTGATAGAAGCATCCGCAACTTTTCTGGTCGAAAGACTGAAACTTTCCCTTCATCTCCTACATTTTCAGCGTTCTTGAAAAACTTTCTTCAAAACATACAGAAACTTAAACAAGTCACACATCTACATATAAGAAATTTCAAAATCCTTTGGGAAATTTCCCTCATATTGTTACATTATTTTACAATTTTCTCAAGAAGTTTAAAGTTATGTAGTATAGTATACCATTAAGCCATTTTCCTTTCAGGGTAGGCATGACATTTGTAATGTTCAATAATAAAAAAAAATAGAAAGTAATTATTTTTTATAAGAAAATACCTGATTTTAAAATGTTCAAAAATAGCAGAATCGGAATACCAAAATTGCTTCAGTTTAAAAAATGTTAGGATCTTGCCCTTTTGAATTTTTAGTTAAATGAAAAAAATGCCTTCCATTTTTAAAAAGGTATTAGTTTTTTGATCCTGATATGTTTTGCTATTTTTTATCTTCAGCAATTTTTGTGGACATTTAATTTTTTCAAGAAACAGGATTTTCAAAAAAATTTTCTCTAAACTATGAACTTTCGAAGCTAAATTATCGGAAAAAAATATTTTACTATTTTTTTTGCGTCCGACGCTTTTTTGCTCATACCTGATTAATGCTAATCCCTTTTTAAGCATTCATGTTATTGGTTTAGGATTAAATTATTTTGTTGAAAGTACGCTTTTTTTAATGAAAATTAATTTGTTAAACTGAAAATTTAACTATTAGATTTTCGGTTGAAATTTGTTTTTAGTGGAAAATTAAACTATCAAATTTTTCATTAAGAATCCACCTTTTCTGGTTAAAAGTTTAAGTTCTTTGTTAAAAGTTGAACTACCTTATTAAAAATTTATTTACTTGGTTCCAGATTTAACTTTTTTGTTGAACAAACATTTTTTTCTTAAAAAATCAATTTTCTTAACTGAAAGTGTAAATATTTCATTATTGGTTGAAAATTGAAAATATAAGGAAATAATCTAATAAAATTAATAAATATAATTAAAATAAATGAATATTTGAATATTGATAAGTTAATTTGAAAATAACCTTCTTAATTTAAATAATTTTAAATCATTTACTTAGATTTTTTTTCAGTTGAAAATTCAACAATGTGTTTCAAAAATTGATGTATTTTGTTGTAAACTCGTAGTTTTTATATAAAGTTAATCATTCTGATTGAAAATTTAACGACTTGGTTAAAAGTTGAACTATTTTTTAGAAAATGTATCTCTTCTGTTGAAAACTCGTTTTATTTTTGGTTAAAAAACAATTGTTTGAACTTCAAATCTAACTGTTTTATTTTTGGTTACAAATTGATAGTCTTTAGTTGAAAATTCAACTATTTGTTTGAAAATTAAATTTTTTGATGAACATTTCTATTTCTGGATGAAAATTAAACTGTCTTGCAGAAAATTCTGCTTTTTGGGTAAAAAATTCAACGGTTTTTTTTTTAAATTCTTCCTTTTGGGATGAAAATCCTATTAATTTATTAGAAAATTCAATAATTTGATTGAAAATTAATATTTTGGTTCAAAATTTAACTATTTTGTTGAAAATTTGTTTTCTTCGTTAACTAGCACTTGTTTAAAATAAAACTTTAACTATTGTATTTGAAGATTTATCATTTTTAGTAAAAAATCATTTTTCTTGGTTGAAAATTCATTTTTTTGATTGAAAATTTAACTAATTGGTTGAAAGTTGTAATATTTTTGTTAAAAATTCATTTTTCTTAAAGATTCATCATTTTAGTTCAAAATTTATTCATTTTTTTGAAAATTCAACTATTTTGTTAAAAAGTAATATCTTTCGGTCAAAACTTTAACTTATTTGTTGGACATTTGTCTTTTTAGATAGAAAATTCGTTCTCTTGAATTGAAAATTCAAATATCTTAGAAAAAATTCGTCTTCTTGGGTTAAAAGTTCAACTATTTGGTACAAAATACAACTATTTTTGGTTAAAGTATAATATTTCGTGTTTAAAAATTCAACCAATTGTTTGAAATGTCATCTTTGTAGATTCAAAATTCATTTATTTGGTTGATAATTGATTTATTTGGTTAAAAATTCGTCTTTTTTGGTAGAAAATCGATCTTCTTGTTTAAAAATTTAACTGGTTGGTTTAAAAATAAATTTCTTTGTGAAAAATTATTTTTTTTTTCATATTTATTATTTTAGTTCAATAATTAATTATTTTGTTGAAAAAGCAACATTTTTATCAAAAAGTTTGTTTTTTTTTGTTCGGAAACTTGAGTGTTTTTAGCACAATTATCTTTTGAGATAGGAAATTCGTCCTTTTGGATTCAAAATTCAACCGTCTTCTAAAAAATTCATCTCCTTGAGTTAGAAATTAAAATATTTCATTCAAAATGAAACAGTTTTTGTAAAAAATTGACCTTTGTTGTTTGAAAACTCAACTATTTTTTGAAGAAGTCATTTTTTCGAAAATTCTTAGTTTTCCTTGAAAATTCGTTTTTTTTTTATAAAAAATTCATCCCTCAGGATTGAAAATTCATCATTTTTTGCTTCAAGATTCAACTACTCTTTCAAAAATGCAACTGTTTGTGGTGAAAGTTTTGTATTGAATTTCATATGGTACCTACAATCTATTTTATTTTCAGAATATATTCCTCTGTTATTGTGAAAAGAAAAAAAATTGCCTACACCTCTCCTCACTTCCCTTCACTTCCCCTCTTTTTCTCTTTTTCTCTAGTTCCGCTTCCTTCCCTTTCCCTACTACCTTTCCCTCATTTCCCCCAATTGACTCCCTACTCGCCTCATTTCCCCTCCCCCGGTGAGTTGCGAGTTGTGAGTTGTGAATTGTGAGTTGTGAATTGTGAATTGTGAGTTGTGTGTTGTGAGTTGTGAATTGTGAGTTGTGAGTTGTGAGTTGTGAGTTGTGAGTTGTGAGTTGTGAGTTGTGAGTTGTGAGTTGTGAGTTGTGAGTTGTGAGTTGTGAGTTGTGAGTTGTGAGTTGCGAGTTGCGAGTTGTGAGTTGTGAGTTGTAATAGGAAGAATATATTCTTAACGAAAGTTTAGATATATATGAGAAACGTGATAAGACGATGTCGTTCTGAAAAAGTATTTTAGAAAGGACGAACCTCGTTTACACCTAAAGCATGCACAGAGAGGCACGTATTTTTCGAGAACGAGAGCAGAAGATGAGGGAGCGTAGAAAAGTACCTTAATCAGATTTATTCGACTTTTTCCCACGACTGGAATTCCTAAAGAGCTGTTTTCTATCCTCACATAAAATTTTACAAAATTCTTGGACGTCCATCCGTTTCGAAGAAGTGTTTTAAATCCGATATTCAATAATAATATCCTACAATGATTTTATTCTTCTCGCAGTTATAAAACTCATAAAACAGTCATAAAAAAGTCATAAATCCGTTAGTTTATGAGATTCTTCTAGGTAAAGGAATAAATGGAATGATGGGACAAAATAGAAGAACATGCTCGAGAACGAGGAAATTTGTTTGTTACCTATTGTTCCCTACCTATTCAAACTTATTTTTTCGATCGTCATTCTATCCCCTTTAATCTGATTTTTTTTTATTTCTTCTAATCCTTCCACCAACAATTGTGCGAGTCTTCTCTCCATTAAAAGAGATCAATGTTCAGCCAAACATTTTTTACATTTCATCTTATTTTCAATTAGTTATACAATTTCACTTTTCACGAATTCTATTATTTTCTATAGAATGCTACACCTTTTTATTCTTAAATCCTAAAATTAATTACAAGTTAACTCTAATATTTATTTCTGAATAAATCTATCCTTTCCCATCCCGTTTTATAATTTGAATCCTATTCCTCGTTTTCATAATTATATCGATATCTAGTAATTTCATTACTCTTTGCTTCCCCTCCCTTCCTAACTTCTCCCTCCTCTACATTTCCCTTTCTTCACTATCACAGCTAGGATTCCTCTTCCCCTACTTCCCTTCCCTAACCATCACTTCCCCTTCCCTGCTCACCCGGACTACCCTACTATCCCGCCTATCACTTCACCTCACTACCCTCCCTCACTTCCAATTAATTTTTCTACTCCCCTTCACTTCCACTACTCCCCCTTCTTATTCTCCACTCATTTCTCATTATTTCCCTTTAATTTCCGTACTTCCTAATCCGCC
>CAKNYM010052587.1:299280-316145 GCA_932195095.1 Andricus curvator
TTGATATTCTATATATTCCCAAATATTCTTTATATTCTTTATATTCCCAAATATTCTTGATATTCTTGATATTCCCAAATATTCTTTATATTTTGTATATTCCCAAATATTCTTGATATTCTTTATATTCCCAAATATTCTAGATTTTCTTGAAATTTCCAAATATTTTTGATATTCTTTATATTCCCAAATATGCTTTTTATTCTTGAAATTACCCAATATTCTTGATATTCTTGATATTCCCAAATATTCTTGATATTCTTTATATTCCCAAGTATTCATGATATTCTTTATATCCCCAAATACTCTTGACATTCTTGAAATTCCAAAATATTCTTGATATTCCCAAATATGCTTGATATTTTTAAATATTCTTGATATTCTTGATATTCTCAAATATTCTTCATATTCTTGATATTCTTGATATTCCCAAATATTTTAGATATTCTTGATATTCCCAAATATTCTATATATTCTTGATATTCTTTATATCCCCAAGTATTCTTGATATTCTTTATATTCCCAAATATTCTTGACATTCCCAAATATGCCTGATATTCTTAGTATTCCTAAGTATTATTGATATTCTTTATATTCCCAAATATTCTTGATATTCTTGAAATTCTCTAGTATTCTTCAAATTCTTGAAATTCACAAATATTCTTCATATTATTTATATCCCCAAATATTTTTGATATTCTTTATATTCCCTAAAATTCTTGATATTCTAAAAATTCTCAAATATCCTGATATTCTTTACATTCTCAATTATTCTTGATATTCTTCATATTCCCTAGTATTCTTGATATTGTTCATATTCCCAAATATTCTTGATATTCTTGAAATTCCAAAATATTCTTGATGTTCTTTATATTCCCGGATATTCCCTCATATTCCCACATATTACCATATTTTGAAGAATTTCTAAATATTCACAAATATTCTGAAATATTATATTACCGAATTCCCCGATTCCTTCTCTTCCGTCCACCGATTGTGTTCGTATAGCTACTAGCTGTAGCTAGAATGCAGTCATTGAACATTAGTGAAAATATACTGATTCAATTAGTAATTATTGCTATGCACACGCGCACTGTCCGAATTCTTAATTATATATTTATTAAACACTTCTAATGTCAAAAACTGTGAAAATTAATTTTGGTAAACATTTATTAACAACAAAATTTCAGAAAGTAGTTCAACTTTTACCCACGCAGTTGAATTTTCAATTGAAAAACATCAATTTTTACCAAAATAGTTAAACTTCCAACCAAAGAAATCGATTTTCAACTAAAAATATAAATCTTCAACAAAAATAATTTCTTAACAAAGTGGTTCAACAAAAATTTTCCAACGAAATAATTAAATTCTCAAGTGGAGAAGATTGATTTTCAACCAAACAGTTGAATTTTTATCCAAAAAAGATTTTAGTTGACTTTTCAACACGAAAATATGCATTTTAAACAATAAGTAATTGCTATACGAAGATACTTGAATGTTCCAACCAAAAAGACGAATTTTCAACAAAACAGTTGAATTTCTAACAAAAAAGGATGACTTTCACAAATTTGTTGAATTTTCAACCGAATATTTGCATTTTTATCCAAGAAAGATGTAATTTCTACTAAAATAGATGAATTTTTTAGTCAGAAAGACAAATAAAAAAAAAAATAGTTGAATTTCTATCCAAAAAATATTTAAGTTGCCTTTTCAACACCAAAATACGAATTTTAATCAAAAAGTGAATTTTCTACAGAAATAGTTGAATTTTCGAAAAAAAGGATGACTTTTTAAAAAATTTATTGAATTTTTAAACAAATAAAAAATTTATAACTAAAAAGCGGAAACCACTTTTTTCAGCAGGGAAAAAAAACTGAAAAAAAAGAAATACAAGGAAAATCAATTTCTCACTTTCCCTGACTATTAATAAATTAAAGATCAGAATCTTAAAACCGTAAAATTTTTAACCTAGAATATTTTATAAACGGAATTAAACAATTTCAAATTAGAATTGAGAAATTTTTAATTTATTTTGCTTGACTGTTGAAGTTATAAAACCTCCCTGACATTTGCCAGATTTTTTTTTCTAAATCCCTGACCAATAAAATTCCCTGACTTTTTTTAAATTGCGGTTGGCTAAGTACGATTTTCACTCATCAGGTTTCTTTGGCGCGTAAAGTTAAATTCATATTAAATTTCTGTAAAATTACTGTGAGTTATTTGTTTAATTTGCAAATTTCCAAAACTTACGTACACGAATGAAGGACCCCCACCCCCCTCCGTAACAAATCCTAACAAAATCTCTCGGCTCCTCCCTCCCTTTCAGCTATTACGTAATTTACGTACGGTACCGTAAATTCTAAAAAACATCTAGGATCTACACTGGTGGAAACTAGGGGTTTTCCATAAACTAGGTCACCAATTTGAATGGTGGAGGAGGTCTTACCAAAAGCTGCGGTTGGTAAAAGTTTGGTGTAGGGGGCTCCAGTGGAAGTAGGGGAGACCGGGGCTATGCGTGCATAGTTTCTGCATCGTCAATTTTTAATAACAAAATGAAGTTCTGAAAAAACACTGATACAGCTTGAAGCTATTATATTCCAATTACAATTTTTTTTATAGACGCGATTGTCTATGAGCAAAAGTTTATTTGGTGTTTGACAGAATTGACGCTAACTCTAAAGACGTTCGAAAAAAGGCATAGAGGAAGCTTTGTAATGGTAAGATTTTCCAAAATTTTACAATTTATTCAATTAAACCTTCCTTAATTTTAAAATGTCTAATACAATGTTCTAAGCAATTGTCCGGATGTGTGTGTGTGTGTGTATGTGTGCGTGGATGTCACACTTTTTTATGAACACGATAACTTGAACGCGGTTGCAGATAAATTGATGAAATTCGGAGGGCTTATTTTCACTACTAATATCTTGAAACTGACTGAAGGATTTCTAAAAATATTTATTGCATTTTTTGTAGCACTCAATAATATTTAAAAAATCGGGTTTTTATAGTAAAACTTTTTTCATTGGCATAATTCCAAGTTGATGCAAGACTATAAAAGATTCCTTGGTTCGAGACGAATCGATTGACCTATAATATTGGTAAATTTTATTAAAGAGTAGGGAATTTATGGTAATTTATATATTTTGAAAATCGGTTTTTTATAATAAAACTTTTTTCATCAACATAATTTAAAGTTGATGCAAGAACAGAAAAGATGTCTTGATTCGAGACGAATTGGTTGACCTATAATATTAATACATTTTGGAAGAGTAAGAAAGCTATGGTAATACATAATATTTGAAAATACGGTTTTTTATAGTAAAACTTTTTTCTTCCACATAATTCAAAGTTGATGCAAGAATATACAAGATTCCTTGGTTCAGGACGAATCGATTGACCTACAATATTAATACATTTTATTGAAGATTAGGAAAGTTCTGGTAATTTATACATTTTTGAAATCGATTTTTATAGTAAAAATTTTCACATTCTCATAATTTAAAGTTGATGTGAAAATAGAAAAGTTGTGTTGATTCAAAACGAATCGATTGACCTATAACATTGATACATTTCATTGAAGATTAAGGAAGCTATGGTAAGGCATAATATTTGAAAAAAAGGTTTTTTTATAGTAAAACTTTTTTCACTAACATAAATGAAAATTGATGCAAGAACGGAAAAGATTCCTTGGTTCGAGGCAAATCGATTGATCTATAATATTAATACACTTTACTGAAGATTAAGGACGTTATACTCATTTATAATATTTGAATCATATATTTCAAACAGAAAAACTTTTTTCATCGACATAATTCAAAGTTAACGCATGAATAGAATTTAGTGAAAAAAGTTTCACTATAAAAAAACATGTTTTCAAATATTATGCATTACCATAGCTTCCTTACTCTTCAGTAAAATGTATCGATGTCAATCGATGCGTCTTGGATCAACACAACTTTTCTACTCTCGCATCAACTTTAAATTATGAGAATGAGAAAATTTTTACTATAAAGTCGATTTAAAAAATATATGAATTACCATAACTTCCCTACTCTTTAATAAAATGTATCAATATTGCAGGTCAATGGATTCGTCTCGAACCAAGGAATCTTTTATACTCTTGCATCAACTTTAAATTATGTTGAAGAAAAAATTTTACTATAAAAAACCGTATTGTCAAATATTATGCTTTACCATAGCTTCCTTACTCTTTAATAAAACGTATTAACATTATATGTCAATCGATTCGTCTCAAATCAACACATTTTTTCTGTTCTTGCATCAACTTTGAATGATGTTAATGAAAAAAGTTTAACTATAAAAAACCGATTTTCAAAATATATAAATTACCATAACTTCCTTACTATTCAATCAAATGTATTAATATTATAGGTCAATTGATTTGTGTCGAATCAATACGTCTTTTCTGTTCTTGCATCAACTTTGATTTATGTTAATGAAAAAATTTTTACTATAAAATTCGATTTTAAAAATATATAAATTACTAGAACTTCCCTACTCTTTAATAAAATGTATTAATGTTTAGGTCAATCGATTCGTCTCGAACCAAGGAATCTTTCATATTCTTGCATCAACTTTGAATTATGTTGAAAAAAAGCTTTATTATAAAAAATCGATTTTCAAAATATATAAATTACCATGACTTCCCTACTATTTAATGAAATGGATTAATATTATAAGTCAATCGATTCGTCTCGAAGCAAGGAATCTTTTATGTTTTTGCATCAACTGTGAATTATGCTCATAAAAAAAGTTTTACCATAAAAAAGCGATTTTTAAAATATTATTGTGAGCTAAAAAAAATGCAATAAATATTTTTAGAAATCCTTTCGTCTGTTTCAAGTTGATGCAAGGATATAAAAGATTCCTTGGTTCGAGGCGAGTCGATTGACCTATAATATTGATAAATTTTATTAAAGAGTAGGGAATTTATGGTAATTTATATATTTTGAAAAACGGTTTTTTATAGTAAAACTTTTTTCATTAACATAATTCAAAGTTGATGCAAGAACAGAAAAGATGTGTTGATTGGAGACGAATCGATTGACCTATAATATAAATACATTTCATTGAAGAGTAAGAAAGCTATGGCAACTTTTTTCTTCAACATAATTCAAAGTTGATGCAAGAATATAAAAGATTCCTTGGTTCGGGACAAATCGATTGACCTGCAATATTAATACATTTTATTAAAGATTAGGGAAGTTCTGGTAATTTATATATTTTTGAAATCGATTTTTATAGTGAAAATTTTCGCATTCTCATAATTTAATGTTGATGCGAAACTAGAAAAGTTGTGTTGGTTCAAGACGAATCGATTGACCTATAACATTGATACATTTCATTGAAGAGTAAGGAAGCTATGATAAGGCATAATATTTGAAAACAAGATTTTTTATAGTAAAACTTTTTTCACTAACATAAATAAAAATTGATGCAAGAACATAATTCAAAGTTAAGCATTAATAGAAAAGAATTCTTGATCATAAATTTTCAAATAGAATAATTCTGACAATTTTTGTAAAGAAATCATAAAGCTTGGAAAGGGATAGGGTGAGGCAGATCTTTTCCCTTCCCTTTTCCAGCTCGAAAAATTAGCATTTCAAATACAAAATTTGATTTGTCTGATTTATCTATGTATTAAAAAATTTTTTGGTATTATTTTGTGATTTTGTATTTTTTGTAAATTTCTATTTTTAAATTTATCAAAATGAAGACTTTGGTTTGTCTATTATTGAGAAAATAACTAATGCTTCCTCTATGACGAAGCAAATACATTTGCTAACGGGAAGCAAAGTGAATTTTTCCAGGAACTTTTCAGGGAAACTTTTCGAAAAAATTTCCCAGCCTTAAGGGTCATTCACACGCGATTAGGCGAGTTTTCATGTGTAACCGTTTTTTTAATATAAAAAAGAGCGCGCTTAGCCCCGGTCTCCCGTATCGTTACTAGCTTTCATAAAGTTTAGTACGTTTCCTGATCATAAATTTTAAGAAAGTTTGCTACCTTTGCGAAAGATGTCCCTGCAACGGAATAGTTCAATAATAACTTGATAAGTTTGAAATTCACTTTCATATTTCAAACTTCACACTCTTGCCCATATTTCCCGTTTTTCCCTTTTTAAAGAATTTCTGTTTTTTTTCTTTGTTTCCAAGAAATTTCTCCTTTTTCTCAATGTATCGCTTGAATTTTAGTTTTGGTTAAAAATTCTACTTTTGAAATTTAAATTGTAATTTTTATATTGTTTTAATTCTAATTTTAACAAAAATTCTTCTGGTTAAAAAATCAATTATTTTGTTAAAAGTGCAACTATTTTGTTGAACACTCACCTTTTTTGGGCATAGATTCAACAACTTGGTTGAAGGTTGAACAACTTTGTTGAAAATGTATCTCATTGGTTGAAAATTCATCTCATTGGTTGAAAATTCCACTATTTCGCTGGAAACACATTTCTTTTTTTGGTTGAAAATTAACATTTTTAAATAGAAAATTGAACCATTACGTTTCTGTTTCCAAAATTTGTCTTTACTCAAAAGTTCAACTATTTGGTATAAAATTTTTCTTTTTAACTTAAAAATCAATGTATTCTGTTGAGTGTATCTTTTTTGTTTGAAAATTCAACCACCTGGTTGACAGTTGAACTACATTCTTAAAAAAAGTTTTTTTGAAGATTCATCATTTGAGTTGAAAATTTATCTTTAAAATGGAAAATTTAACATTCTTATTCAATACTGAAAATACAACTATTCCATTTTTTAGTACAAAAATAATCTTATTTTTTGAAAATTCATCTTTTTAGCTGTGGATTCAACGATTTTGTTGAAAAATCGTCTTCTTAAATTCAATGTAACTGGTAGAATATTATTTTTTTTTTTTGAAAGTTAATTTTTTAAACTGGAAATGTAACTATTCTGGTAGGAAATGCAACTACTTTTGTAGAAAGTACAACTGTTTCATTGAAAATTTAACTATTTATTTGGAAAATTAATTCCTTGGTAAAAAAATGTGTGTTTCTTGTTAAATAAAATTATCTTCTTTAGTTGAAAACTTATGTTTCTTGGGTGAAATTTTAACTCTTTAAATAAAAAATTCGACTATTTGTATAAAAATTAAATTCCTTTTTGAAAAATTGACTAATTGGTAGAAAATCAACATTTTTGTTGAAAATTCATAATATCGGGTGGAAAAATTCAACTGTTTTGTGGAAAATTGATTTATTTTTATGAGAATTCGTCTTTTTGGCGACAAAATTAATCTTATTTTTTTTAAATTTAACTTGTTAGCTGTGGATTCAAAGCTTTTTTTTAAAATTCCTCTTTTTTGGTTCAATTCAAGCAAAGAGTTGAATTTTCGTCCCAAAAGTTGATTTTTTAACCTAGAAGATTAATTTTTCACAAAAAAAAGATGAATTAGCAACAATTTACATGAATTTTAAACGAAATATTTGAATTTTAAACCAAAAATAAGAATTTTTATCCAGAAAGTTGATTTTTTAACCAAAAAGATTAATTTGGAGGCGATTTTCAATTGCTCTGAACACTCCTCTTTGAAATCCCCACTACTGCCACGCCAAGCAAAGCCTGTATATGCGCTCACTCTCTCTCTCTTCTTCATCCCTCTCTCTCTCTGCACTCTCTTACTATGCCATCTTCTTAAAAGTCGCGATGATTCCTCACAAAAATTTTTAAAGTTAATCCATCAATGCTTTACTTCTGCCGTGTGGCCCCACTGCCACACACTAGTTTTTGAAGTGAAACTTCAAAGAAAACGACCGAACGTACGAACGGAAGTCGCTGTCTCTCTCCAACGGAAGTCTCTGTCTCTCCCTTACAGGTTTACTTTCTATACCTTCTTTCTGTAATCGCATCTCCCTTTTGTGCGGCGATTCGCAATTACTCTGAAGACTCCTCTTCGATATCCCCACTATTCCCACGCTACGCAAAATTTGACTTCTGCCGGGTGACCCCACTGCCACCCACATTTTTTTTAGCATTTAAAGGCATTGAACCAGCGGTATAACATTTTTTTTTTTCATAAAAAATTTCAGAATTATTTTTTACTTTACTTTTTACTTTTTTTAAAAGACTCTGGTCTTGAGTTTTTATATAAACAATATTTTTCATGTGAATAAATGTAGCTTATACTTTAAAAGTAATCACTTTCTGTAAATGAAAATAACTGGTTTCGAAAATTACTCTTGGTAGTTTAAAACCGGAAATTCGACACTACTCACCTTGCTCAGACATCAGGTAAATTGGGAAAAATTGGCTTCACAGGAACATAAAGGGCATAATCCCTCTAATCCAAGGTAAATTGATTTTCGAGATTAAAAGTCAGAGGTTCGAATTCGAGGAATTTGAGAGAAATTAAATAACAGAGGGAAGCTTCTTTTTATAGGTACTCAAATGAGTAAATGAGTAAAATCATTAATTATTTCCAAAATTTGTATCTACAAATTTTACTGTGTAAAAAACTGACACAGATTTCATCCTGAAATATAATTCCTAAGTTTATAAAAAATAGTACTTCACTAATACTAAATTCGTAGGATGAGATTGCAATACAAAAATTTTATTTTTTAACACTTTCTCTTACAAGAAATCCAAGCTTTTTTTATAATGTAAATGAATTTTTAACCTGAAAATATGAATTCTCAACAAAAAAGGTAATTTACAATAAAATTGTTTAATTCTGAAACAAAATGATAAATCATTAAACAAACGAAAAAATTAATTTTTTACAAAGTGGTCCAACTTTGAATCAAGTATTTGATTTTTTAACCAAAAGAGAGAATTTTCAACCAGAGAAGAATTATTTTCAACCAAAGAAGATAAATGTTTAATTTAAAATATCAGTTTTCAATTAAAACTCGAATGGTTATGTTTCCAGGAAAGAAAAGTAATTTTCAACAAAAAAAATTTATTTTTAGCAAAATAGTCCAATTTTTAACCCAAAAAGACGAATTTCCAACAAACAAAGATTTTTTAGTCAAGAAAAAAAGTGCATCCAAATTGTTGAATTTTCGAGAAAATAGAGAAATTTTCGGCAAAACAGTTAAGTTTTCCACCCAATAATGATAATAACTCGAAAAAGTTAATTTTCAACCAAATATTTGCATTTTTAACTAAACAGGAAATTTGAAATAAATATAAATTTTCCTACAAAAAGAGATGAATTTGCAACTAAAAAAGATCAATTTTAAACAAAAAATTAAAAGGTGAAATTTTTGTTAACAAACTTTAGTTTTGAAAAAGCGAATATTCAATGAACTAGGTATATTTTTAGCCAACAATGTGAAGTTTCAACAACAAAAAAATAAAAATTTTTAACGAAGTAGTTCAGCTTTTACTGACGTATTTAATTTTTTTAATCAAAATGATGAATCTTCAACGGGAATAATGAAATTTTCAGTTTAAAAATTTCATTTTCAAATAAGAAAAACGAAATTTCAACCAAAGAGATTAACATTTATCTGAAATTATGAATCCTTAAAAAAATGTGCTTTTTAACAAAGTGAAATATTTTTTACTGGAGTAGTTGAATCTTAAATTAAAGAAAATAAATTTTCAGCCTAAAATGAAAAAGCTAAGTTTTCAGTAAAAAAATTAATCAAAAAAACATATAATTTTCGACAAATTAGATGAATTTTCAAGTAAAATTATAAATCTTAAAAAAAAAAAATGATTTGAAATAAAGTGTTTCAACTTTACCCAAGAATATAAATCTTCAAATTAAAAAAAAAATTCAACCGAAAATTCTATTTGGTTGAAAATTTAATTGTTTTGTTGAAAATGCAATTATTTTGTTAAAAAGTTATCGTTTTTCATCAAGAACTTTTATTACTTGGTTGAAAGTTCAACTAGTTTGTCAAAAACTCTTTTTTTTTATTGAAGATTCATCTCTTTGGTTGAAGATTTCACTATTTTCTTAAAAATTCCTTTTATTTTTTGCTAAAAAAGATCTTTCTTACTGAATATTTAACTTTTTCTTTTTTGGTTGAAAATTAATTTTCACAGTTAAAAACTCATGTATTTTGTTGATAATTCGTCTTTTTGTGAAAAACTAATTGTCTAATTAAACTCTTTGTTTAAATGTTGAAATTTTTCCTTAAAATTTTTTTGTTTTTGAAGATTCATCATTTCAACTAAAATTCATCTTTTTGGTTGAAAATTAAACTAATTGGCCGAGAAACTTTTTTTTCTGAGAATTAATTTACTTCACTAGAAATATAATTTTTCTATTTTTTTCTAAAATTTAATTATTCCATTTCTCATTAAAAATGTAATTATTCCATTTTCAACTGAAAATTGTTTTTTTTTATGGTTGAAAATTAATGTATTTGGTTAAAAATTTCTCCTCTTTGACTGAAAATTGATCGCCTTGTTTGAAAATTCATAATTTTTAGTCAAATTCGACTTTTTTAAATTGAAAATTAGAACATTTTTTTGTTGAAATATTTAATATTAACTGTTACATGCTTCCTTTAAATTTCTTTTTTTTTTAAATATACTACACACTTTACTAAAAATTAATTTTGTTCACTTAAAATTCAACTATTTTGTAGAAAATTAATTTTCTTGATAAAAATTCAACAATTTGGTAAAAAAATGAAACTATTTGGTTAAAACTTAATTTTTTTAAATGAAAAGTTAACGATTTCATTTTTGGTTGAAAATTTATTTTTTTTTAGTTGAAAATTTGAATATGTGGTTGAAAATTCATGTATTTTGTTGATAAGTTATCTTCTTCTGTCAAAAATTAATTGTCTTGATTAAAAAATCAACTTTTTACTTAAAAATTCAACTCTTTGTGTGAGTGTTATACTCTTTGTGGAAAATAATATTTGTTTTGAAGATTCATCATTTTAGTTAAAAATTTATATATCTTTGGTTCAAAATTTAGCTATTCTGCTAAAAATTTGTTGTTTTTTTTTGCTTAGAATTAATCTCTCTCACTGAAAATGTAACTATTTCATTTTTGGATGCAAATTAATATTTTAAACTGAAAATTGATTTTATCTGCTTAAAAATATATCTGCAAAAATAAATTCGTCTTTTTTAATCGAATCCAACTGTTTTTAATTTAAGATGAAATTTTCATTTGAGATATGAAAATCTAACTGTTTCATTTCTGTTTGAAAATGCATTTTTTCAGTTGAAAGTTTAAGCGTTTGGTTGAAAATTCGTGTAGTTTGATGATAATTTATCTTTTCTGTAGAAAACTAATCGCCCTAATTAAAAAATAAACCCTTTGAATGTTCAACTCTTTTCTTGATTTTTTTATTGAAGATTCATAATTTTCGTTAAAAATTAATATCATTGTTAAAAAATTGAATTAATTTGCTAAAAATTTGCTTGTTTCTTGCTGTGAATTAATTTTCCTCACTGAAAATGTAATTAATCCATTTTTGGTAGGAAATTGATCTTTTCTGGTTGAAAATTCATGTATTTTGTTGATATTTCGTCCCTTTTTTGTAGAAAATTAATTTTCTTGTTTGAAAACTCATCCTTTTTGGTTAAAAAGGCAACTGTTCAATTAAAAATTAATATTTTTTTTCTGTAATACATATGTGTCTTATAATGATTTTTACTAGATATTTTCCACTCTCTATAATATTTGTGTGCCCAGAAGTTCCCAGAAGTTTCTTGTCGAAGTTGCCTGAAGCTCTATTACGCTTTTTCTTGTTTGAAAACTCATCCTTTTTGGTTGAAAATGCAACTGTTCAATTAAAAATTAATCTTTTTCTTTGTAATATATATATATATATATATATATCTGATAATAATTTTTCCTATATATTTTTCATTCTCTATAATATTTGTGTGCCCAGAAGTGCCCAGAAGTTTCTTGTCGAAGTTGCCTGAAGCTCTATTACGCTTTGAAAGCTCTTCTCTCATTCAGCGAAATGTGTATCTTATCCAGAGTGTCGGCAAATATGAGTCGATATTTTCTAGATAACCCACATAGTGTAAAAGTTATCGACTTTTTCGACTTAACGCTTTCACACTCTTTTTCGACCCCTAATGGAATTGGTTTTAGATTCGATGAACATCAAAAACCCGTAGAAAAGTCATCTCAAATTACAGGGCAATATAACCAACAATATAATCTACGACAGGATTTATTTATTCACTATGAAACGCAACATTTTTGAATTATTATTTTTTAATCACTTAGTTTCAAGGTGCCAATTTTGTAATTGGCTCACAGTATGTCATATTCTTATAGCAAAATGTGAAACATGTAAGATAAAAGTATTATTTTCCTTAAAAATGATTTTATTTTTATTTTCACTAAATTATGTATAATGATGATGATATAAAAGTAGATCATTATATATGTAAAATATATATACATATCTATACATCTATACTTGTAAAGAAATTCAACGCATGCATTTTCAAAACATTGAGAAAATAAAAACAACAAAAAATCAAAATAGCTGTGAATTCGATCTCGAGTGTTTCCACTTTGTTTGTATTTATAATTATATGGTGCTCATTTAACGAGCACTTTGCTTTCCGTTAGCATTTGCTTCCTCATAGAGAAAACATTAGTTACTTCTTTCGATAATAGACAAAAAAAGACTTCATTTTGATCAATTTGAAAATAGAAATTCACAAACAATACAAAATAACAAAATAATACAAAAATTTTTTTAAATACAAAGACAAATCAGACAAATCAAATTTTGTGTTCTAAATGATAATTTTTCGAGCTGGAAAAGGGAAGGAAAAAGTTCTGTCGCACCCTATCCCTTTACCAGCTTTATGATTTCTTTGCAAAAATTATCAGAATTATTCTATTTTAAAATTTATGATCAAAAACTCTTTTCTATTCATGCGTCAACTTTGAATTATGTCGATGAAATATGTTTTTCTGTTTGAAACAGATGTTTCAAATATTATAAATCAGCATAACATTCTGAATGTTCAATAAAGTGTATTACTATTATAGATCAATCGATTTGCCTCGAATCAAGGAAACTTTTCCGTTCTTGCATCAATCAATTCGATTCGTCTTGAATGAACACAACTTTTCTATTCTCGCATCAACTTTAAATGATGAGAATAAGAACATTTTTACTATACAAATCGATTTTAACAATATGCAAATCACCATGGCTTCCCTAGTCTTTAATAAAATGTATTATAATTGGAGGTCACTCGATTCGGCTCGAACCAAGGAATCTTTTATATTCTTGCATCAACTTTCAATTATATTGAAGAAAAAAGTTTCACTATAAAAAACTGTATTTTCAAATATTATGCATTAACATAGCTTCCTTACTCTTCAATAAAATGTATGAATATTATAGGTCAATCGATTCGTCTCGAATCAACACATCTTTTCTGTTGTTGCATCAACTTCGAATTATGTTAATGAAAAAAGTTTTACTATAAAAAACCGATTTTCAAAATATATAAATTACCATAACTTCCCTACTCTTTAATAAAATGTATTAATATTATAGGTCAATCAATATATCTCAAAACAAAGGAATCTTTTATATTCTTGCACCAACTTTGAATTATGCTAATGAAAAAAGTTTTACTATAAAAAAACCAGATTTTTCAAATATTGAGTGCTAAAAAAAATTCAATAAATATTTTCAGAAATCCTTCAGTCAGTTTGAAGATATCAATGAAGAAGATAAGCCCTCCAAGTTTCATTAATTTATCCGCAAACGCTTTCAAGTTATCGTGTTCACAAAAACGTGTGAGATTCGTACACACACATCCACACACACATACACAGCCGGGCAATTGCTTAGAACTTTGAATTAGACATTTTGATGTAAACCGGTTTTTGGTGGAATGGTTGTGTCCTGGCTTAATCAAAGGTTGGTTGATGAGGATGAGAGCCGATGATCAGCGTTGCTGGCTTGGACCTGGTCGGCGGTTTTAGTACAGGTTGGTACTCGACCTGGATTGTAAGTGGGGGCTCTGACCGGAAGCGACTTGTTGTTGGTCTTTAAGAAGTCTTCCAGCCTGACCATAGATTTCTGCTCGTAGCGTCGGCTCGTAGGCAGGGATTGGTGGATGGTCACGGCCCCTCGCGAAGAAAGGAGGTAGCGGTAGGCTTGCAGGCCGTCCATCAGCGGCGGTCAGAGAATGGACGGGCGCTGGACGGGTCCTGGCTAGGCACGACGGAAAGTCGATGTGTGCCGTAGTGGCGTGCCCACTCCGCACGAAGACGTGGGAGGCCGGCTGTCACCCGCTTCTTCAGTGCCGGCCGAAGGGAGGCGGGCGCTAAGCGGGCGCAGGAAGGGCGGACGAGCCAGACTTGCTTCCCGTGACTCGTAGCGAGGCGGTTATGATTGTTGGTGGGCCACTGTCCCGCACGAGGGCGGAGGGCGCCACGTGCTAGGTCCGAAGACCTTTTTTTTTTCTGTTTTTTTTTTTTTTTTTTTTTTCTTTAGGGAGGAAGTCCCGTCGTCAGAGGAGGAAGGAGTGGAGAATCTAAAAACCTAGATTTCTTCGGGGAAGAAGGGAGAGTTTGGGACGTTTAGCGGGAGGAGAGAAAAGGAAGTCGTCCTCGTGAACCACGAGGACATCGTCAGCTGGAGTAGGAGGGTTAGGAGTAATTGGGATAGTATGAGGAAACCAACGGCCAGGGGTGGGAGGAAGAGAGGAAGGAGTTTGAGGGAGTGCGTAGGCGTCTTCCTCCACCGGTATGTGCCGTTCCGGCTCTGGAAGGACCTGGGGAACCGTTCCAGAAGGCGGGGTAGCGACAGGCCGGACGACGAAGGGCTCCAAGTCGTCGTACCGTCCGGAGAAATCCAGGCGGCCCGACGAGAGGGACGTCGACGACGCGGAAGGTGCAGGAAGGACGCGGACGAGGTGCACTCGTGAGCGTGGAGAGAGAATCCGGGTGCTGCTCACGAGGCGGACTGGGTGTGAGGATGAGGTCGGAGGTGGTGGAGCAGGGACGGCATTGCAGGCGGGAGCTCGCGGAACGGAAAATCCCCGGGATAGGAGGAAGCGGATCTTCCGGACAGTTTGGTTAGGGCGGGAACGTTTGTTTCTGCGTTCTCCAGGCATGCGGATTGTTTGGAGGTGCCTGAAGAGGAAATTGAGAAGAGAGAGAGAGAGAAAAGAAGAGAGAGAAAAAAAAGTGAAGCAATGCCGGGACAATCGTGTACCACAGCGTCGAAAAGAAGAGAGAGAGAGAGAGAGAAAGAGTGTGTACTGGGACCGAGGTACCACAGCACTAGTGAGAGAAGATGTTATCTTAAAGATGCGTACCGGGACAGTCGTGTACCACAGCACTAGTGAGAGAGAGAGAGAATAGAGAGAGAGAGGTGTATGGGAGGACAAATAGGAAGCGGAAAATGAGGAAAATAATGCGAGAGGAGATTCGGAGGAGGTTCTATATTTCTTGCTCTTAGTCTAGAGTTGGGAGGTTTCCTGGTGGTCGCAAGACAGTCGTGTACCACACGGCCAGGTTACTCTCAACAGTACACGAAGCTCAAGTGCCGAGTTATGCTCGAGCACGGGTATTTATGTGGGCGAGGGGCGTGGACCTGAGCGAAGAGGGAAGAGGCTGCTGGCCCTGTGATTGGCCGAGACTCCTGAAACTGGAGTCGCAACGGGGCAGTGGGGACACTGGCCGCCGTGCGTCCATCCGTCAGGCCCGCGCGTCACGCACCATTTACAAATATTTTACAATTTTTAACTTAACACTAAAAATACTAAAAATTAATATTTTACAAAAATATTTCACGGAGAGATTACTATTACATTAAATTCCTACCCTGCGTTTGCAAAATTTCAATAAATTGATTCAAACCGAAAAACAGAAATTATACACTTAAACGAGAAATGATTACACGTAAATAATGATAAACTAAGCCTAGTGTTAAAAATCAATGTCCGAGAATTTTCTATTCCAAAATATGTGTGTAAAAAGTGTTTTCAAATAGTTAAAATTGTGGAGTAAACGACGCTGTCATTGAGCTCCCCTGTGTTACACAGGCGCGTCGGAGTGAGAGAGACAGAGCGAGGTCCGCGTCACTGGCGTACGTGACGGCCGGGCCTTCGCTCGTGTCGAGCACGTTGTTAGCACGTGATCGGGAAGTCCCAGCGGCCAGCTGTCGAGTGCGTCACTCGAGAGTACGTGACCTGGGTCAATAGAGGCGTTAGCCATTAGCCGATTTCAAGGTTCTAATGGCCTGAGTTTAAGAACTTACTCAATGGGAGAAAGCAAGCTCGTGTTGACAAACACAGAGGTTAACGGTTAGGGTAAAATTTTCCACTCAAGTTCCGCACAAAACTTGAGTGGTGAAATCGTGCTATTCTTTCGTTAACTCAGTGGTGGTCAAAATAATTTTAGGCCTGCTGGTTTCAAATTGAGGAAGGTATAATTGAGAAAGCAAAATGTCTAATACAATATTCTAAGCAATTGTCCGGATGTGTGTGTGTGTTTGTGTGAGGATGTGTGTGTATGTGTGTGGATGTCACACTTTTTTGGAACACGATAACTTGAAAACGGTTGCAGATAAATTTATGAAATTTGGAGGGCTTATTTCCACCATTTATATCTTAAAACTGACTGATGGGTTTCTAAAAATATTTATCGCATTTTTTTAGCACTCAATAATATTTTAAAAATTGGTTTTTTATAGTAAAACTTTTTTCATTAGCATAATTCAAAGTTGGTGCAAGAATATAAAAGATTCTTTGGTTCAAGACGAATTTATTGACCTGCAATATTAATACATTTCATTGAAGAGAAGGGAAGTTATGGTATTTTACATATTTTTAGAATCGATTATTATAGTAAACATTTTTTCATTTTCATGATTTAAAGTTGATGCGAGAATAGAAAAGTTGTGTTGATTCAA
>CAKNYM010052587.1:316155-366634 GCA_932195095.1 Andricus curvator
AAATATTCTTTGGTTCAAGACGAATCGATTGACCTGCAATATTAATAAATTTTATTGAAGAGAAGGGAAGCTATGGTAATGCATAATATTTGAAAACACGTTTTTTTTATAGTAAAACTGTTTTCACTAACATAATTCAAAATTGATGCAAGAACGGAAAAGATTCCTTGATTCGAGGCAAATCGATTGATCTATAATGTTAATACACTTTATTGACGATTAAGAAAGTTATGCTCAATTATAATATTTGAATTAACTGTTCTAAAAAGAAAAACTTTTTTCCTCGACATAATCGAAAGTTGAAGCATGACTTATTTGATCTTTTTTGATCTTTGAGACTTTTTGATCATAAATTTTCAAATAAAATAATTATGGCAATTTTTGTGAAGAAATCATAAAGGGAAAGGAATAGTGTGCGACAGAACTTCTTCCTTCCCTTTTCCAGCTCGAAAAATTATCATTTAGAACACAAAATTTGATTTGTCTGATTTGTCTTTGTATTTAAAAAATTTTTTGTATTATTTTGTAATTTTTGATTTTTTGTAAATTTTTTTTTAATTTATCAAAATGAAGACTTTGGTTTGTCTATTATTGAACGAGATCGAATTCACAGCTAGTTTATTTTTCTTTTTTCTTTTTTGTCCAAGGAAAAAAGAAATTTTACTCTTTTTTTCAAGTTAAAATTGGAGCATTTTATGGTGGTTGTCCAGATTTGGTCGTTGGATTCTTGTTTTTATTTTCAGGAATTCTATACATTAACTTGAGTATTGGACGTGAAATAGGATTTTAATCTATTTTAAAATTCTTAAATTGAATTTATCTACCTGCTCTAATTTGTATTACCTTGATAAGGTTGCTGTATGAGTGCCAAAACGTTGGTAAATATTATGAATGTTTTTGTTTTGTGATTTGATAATAATACAAATAAAAAAGACGAAACAAATGAAAAAAGAGAAGGAAGAGGAATTGGTTGGTTGCCTTCTCATTTTTCTTTTCTCTTTTTTATTTTTTGTCCAAGGAAAAAAGAAATTTTTCTTGTTTTTTTTTTCAAGTTACAATAGGAGCATTTTATGGCGGTTGTCCAAATTTGGTCGTTGAATTCTTGTTTTTGTTTTCAGGAATTCTATACATTAGTTTATTTTTGTCCAAAGAAACAAATTTTTTTTGTTTTTAGGAATTTCAATAGGAACATTTTGTGGTGCTCGTCCAAATTTGATCGTTGGATTCTTGTTTTATGCTCAAGAATTCTATACATTAACTTGAGTATTGGACGTTAAAAAGAATTTCTAATGTGATTTTAATCTAATTTAAAATTACTGAATTTCTATTATTTTTTAATCACGTAGTTTCAAGGTACTAACTTGGGAGCATCCACATTAGGATGATTCATTTCCTAAGACAAAAAAATCATTTTCGAATCTGAACACGCCTAGTATCCTAACTTGCACCCTTATAGTCAAAACGATTTTTCTGAGAAAAAAATTAAAAATCGGACATGATTTAGGGGTCCTTTATTCGAGTTTTTCTTATTATTGACTTTTTGTGGTTCTTATTTTCTCAGTGTCTTGAAAATGCATGCATTAAATTTCTGTACATGTAGAGTTATCTTCTTTTATATCATCATCGTTGCGCATAATTTAATGCAAATAAAAAAAATCATTTTTCAGGAAAATAATACTTTTATCTTACATGTTTCAGATTTTTCTATAAGAATTTGACATACTGTGTGCCAATTACAAAATGAAACAAGTGAATTAAAAAAGTTACTTATTATAGAGGACTGTGAATAAGTAAGAAGAAAAGAGAGAAAAAATGAGAATACTTTTGATTAAATTATTTCAACTTTTTTTCATTTGCGAACATTGATATAATTTAAATATTAACTTGGACGACAGATCAACTCAACAGATTAGAGGCCATCCATAAATGACGTTACTCATTTTAGGGTGAGTGGGGGGAGAGTGTTTGAGTACGTTTCCTGAAAAATTTTAAGATATTTTGCGAAAAATATCCAAAATCATCAGTAACATTTGTAGCCAACTAAATTCTTGATCCAACCATACCTAATACGTTGTGAAGCAAATTAAAAAAAAATTAAAAATGGCTTTGAAAAAAAAAGTGTCGGCTTAGCCCCACTCTCCCCTGATATTAGGAAATGGTTCACACGGCCCTGACTGTTGACGTTTAGATTCTTCCGATTTAGTATCAAGGCCAATGCAAGCCATCCCCGAAAAATATTTTGTTAAAAATTATTTTCATTTTTGAATTAAAATTACTTTTTTTTATCTGAAAACTTAACTTTTCCATTTTTTGTTAAAAATTGATCCTTTTCAGTTAAGAATCCAACTATTTATTGAAAATTCACCTCTTTTAGTTAAAAATGCAAGTACTCGCTTGAAAATGCATTTGTTTTGTTGATAATTTCTCTTTTTTTAGAAAATTAATCTTCTGTGTCCAAAAATTAACTTTTTGGTTCGGAATTCAACTCTTTGGTGAAATTTTGAACTATTTTGGGAAAATTTATTTTGTTGTTGTTGAGAATTGCCTTTCTTTACTATATATATATAACTATTTTATTTTTAGCGGAAAGTTTATATTTTTAATTGAAAACTGATCTTTTGTCTTTGACAATTCATCTTTTTTAGTTCGATATTCAAGTATTTCGTTATAAACGCATTTATTTTGTTGGTAAATCGTCTTTTTGGTAGAAAATTGATCTTCTTGGTCAAAATATCTACTTTCGGGTTTAAAATTCACCAATTTGCTTCAATTTTGAACTCTTTTCTTGAAAATTCTTTTTTTTAAGATTCACAACTGTAGATATAATTCATCTCTTTAGTAAAATTGAACTATTTTCCAGAAACTAATTTTAATATTAAGTTCAACTATTTGGTCTTAAATGAACTTTTTGTTGAAAATTTCACTCTTTTGTGGAAAATTAATCTTTTTGGCTTGAAAATTAAGCCATTTGGTTAAAAATGAACTATCTTGTCAAAAATATGTATCTTTGGTTGAAATTACAGGTAGTTTGGTAGACAATTAAACTGTTTATTGAAAAAATTTAACTATTCTGTTAGAAATTTTTTTATGTCTAACATTTAACTTTTTTAACTTAAAATTTACTTTTTTTCGGATTGAAATTTATTCTTAATAAGTTAAAAATTTAACTATATTTGGTTAAAAATACATGTATTTTGTTTTAAAAATTTCTTTCGGCAGAAGATTATTATTTTTAGTAAAAAATGCACGTATTTTGTAAAAAATGCATTCTTTTACTAGAAAATTGATCTTCTTGGTAAAAAAATCAACTTTTTTTTTTGGTTGAGAATTGATTTTCATTACTTAAAATGTAACTATTCCATTTTTGGTTGAAAATTGAAATTTTAAATTGCAAATTGTTCTTTTCTGGATAAAAATTCATCTATTTTGTTGAAAATTCATCTTCTTCAGATTAAATTTTTTTCTCTTGGAGTAGTAACTATTACATGTTTCATTGAGGATTTATTTTTTTCATGGAAAAATAAAAAAGTTGATCCACATTCTAAAAAGTTAATTTTTTTTTCGTTTTAGATTCATAATTTATAGTTGACATTCAACTATTTATTTGGTCCTTAATTGATTTCTTTGTAAAGAATTCGTCTTTCTGGTTTGAAAATTCATATTTTTGTTTAAAAATTCAACTTATATATAATACCATATATAACCAAGGGTTAAAAATGGGGGGGGAATATTTTTATGAAAAAATTCACATTTTTTGTGAATTTATTTTATGTTTTTAATAGAATAACACTATCTTTATTTGACATGTATATATGACTTATTTTATGTATATCTATTAGATATAATAATTGATTAAATTATCTAACCAGTTTAAAGAATATTTTAAAGTCCTAGTATTTAAAAATTTGTTATTGTGGAATTAAAATTTTTTTTATGTTTCTTATATTAGGAAATAAAAATATTTTTCTCAATAATTGGTCTATCAATTCTGAAGTAAAATTTAGTATTAAAAAATTGTGAAGCTTTGATTTCAAGTTGGAAATTAAATACTTAATTAATCTGGAAACGAAATGTGATGACTTTGAAAGTCTGATTAAATAGAATTATATCCGGTAATATTTAATTAAATCTTTTTATTAAATGATTGTTCTGAACTGAAATTACACAGGAACTTTTGACAAAAAAAGTAATAATATGAGCTGCCTTCGTGTCCTTATCAACAATACAAGAGAGAAGCTTTAAAGGTTTCATGAGAAACCTGACTATTCCAAGTGGAAAATTACGAACGAGACATTGGATTCTGCACAGGAAACTAAAATAGGAATCAACGACAATCATTTTCCCTCACGCAGAGAAACTTGTTTATTTTTATCGAAAACTTGATTAAAAAATAAAAGTGTATTTATTTTTCAATTGTTTATTTTTAATAATTGAAATATTACATCGCAGAAGTTTGCAGCGTTTACAAAAAAACGAATTGAAAAAAAATTCCCGCGAGACCTAGAATTTTAAAGATTCTAATGGCCCCATTCATTGAAAAAAAAAATATTAAGAAAAGCTTCATCCTCGAAGCACCTTCGGAACACACCCCAATTCAACCCCTAATAATAATTGAAAAAATCATAAAAAATGAAATTACTTGCAGAGCTAAAATTTCACCTAGAATTGTTAACATAAAAGTTAATTTGAAATAAAATAGTTGAATCTTCAACTCTAATTATGAATCCTTAATAAAAAAATTAATTTTCTTAGAAAGCAGTTCAACTTTAAGTCAAATAATCGGATTTTCAACAAAAAAATATGATTGTAATTAATTTTTTTCTGAAAAAATATCTTCTCCTTTCGCTCCGCTGGGAATCGAACCTCAGAACTTCCGATTGCTGGTCGGGTGCTTTCCCATTAAGCTACTAGAGAGATCGAGAGAAGAAACTTTTTTCAGAATATTATTCGATGTTTTATCGCGAGTTTGGCTCTTTCCTATGTTAAAAGGTTGGAGTTTTAAATACTTAATTTTTCAAGGAATCTGTATTATCATTAGAGAATAATAGAAAATATTTAACGTATTTTCAGATTAGATGGAGCTATGAAAGAAAGATTATTTTAAATTATTTTTTTTCTGAAAAAAGGAGAAAATCTTTTTTCAGAGAAAATTAATGAAAATAATTTTGAATTCATATCTGCATCTTGTCTGAAAAAACGTTAAAAATTTATGTCATTCTCTGATGATAATACAGATTCCTTGAAAAATTAAAACTTGTACCACCTAGCAGAATAATACGTTTATATTCTGAAAAAAAGTTTCTTCTCTCGATCTCTCTAGTAGCTTAATGGGAAAGCATGCGGTTCGGCAATCGGAAGTTCTGAGGTTCGATTCCCAGCGGGGCGAAAGAAGATCGTTTTTCAGAAAAAAATTAATTAAAATAATTTTTAATTCATATCTCCATCTAGTCTGAAAAGACGTTAAAAATTTCTGTTATTCTCTGATGAAAATACAGATTCCTTAAAAAAATATGAGTTCTCAACTAAGCATGTAACGTTTGATATTTTAACCAAAAAGTTGCATTTTTTAACCATAAAGGATAAATCTTTAAACCGAGAAGGTTGAATTTCTAGAAAAAAGACGATTTTTCAAAAAAAGACATGAATTTTTAACCAAAAAGTTCAACTTTCAACTAAAAAAGATAAATTTTTAACCAAATAGTTAAAGATTTAACTGAAACAGATAAATTTGCAACCAAAAATATAACAGTTTAATTAATTTTTTTTAAAATTTATTTTCAAATAATCATGAAACAAATTTTCGTCAAAATTGTTAAATTTTTAACCAAAGATATAAACTTTCAATTAAATAATAATTGCACGAAAATGCAAAAGTGATTGAAAATTCAGACAGACATTTGCAACGGTTCACTCGACTCAATATTATGAAACAATACGCAAAGAAAGGGATTCTGATTATGTATTATGCAATTACATTTCCATTGAGAGTGGAATTGACACATGTTTAATCAGTTGCCAATCAGTCCGTCTATCAATAGAATTGTAGGATTTATCAGTATTTAAACTGTATCAACAGATTCCTCCAATTCAGTTATTAAAAAACAATACAAATTTAAAAAAAATAGAATTCAGAACTGTTTTTTTAATATCGAAAAATCAGCTTAACTCGGGAGGTGGTTTTCTGCAGTTTTCCTCTCTCCTGCCCAAATTTCTTGGCAAATGTGAGAACTTCTAATAAAGTCGGATGCAGCCGCTGTTTATCACTGGTTGTGATTAAATTAATACAGAGATTCTAAGTCCACCTTAGTAAAAGAAAAATTTGCACATGACCATACCTGTACCTTCAAAAAATAACCAAATAGTGCATTTGTTAATTAAGGTAGTTTAAATAATTATTATCTTTTGTTTGGTGACCAAATATGATACTAAGGTTTTATTCCCAAGTAATATATGATCGATTCTATAGAAAAAACTTTATTTATTCCTTCAAAAACACCTGATATGGATATTTTTTTATAAAAATTGCTTTTAAAATAACAAATTATGTATTAGCTATTATTAATTCAACAAAAAACTCTTTCTGTCCATAAATTGTTCAAATGTAGTGCGAATCAAGTGACTAATCGCCGCCAATCCCTACGAAACCATTTTCATTCACTTATTTGTTCATAACAAATTCAATAAATTTTTTAACATTTGCATTGCTATTGGAAATCTTTTTTGGATAGTTGCTCTCAGTTTTTTAGGTATTTTTGAATAAATCGAAGCATTTTTTTAAAACCGGTATACTTCAAAAGTAAATTTTTTTTTCATTTTTGTTATTAAATAAACAAAAATAAACAAAAATTTAGAAATCGGACATGCAGTTCGATGCGAAATTTTATCAGTTTTTATTTAAAGAAAAAAGTTAAAATCGGTTAATAATTGTCTTCGGAAAATCAATTTGTCCACGTTCACGTAATTAAAAATTAACTAAACAATTTTGATAAATATTCCACTAGACCACAAGTAATCATTTCTACAAAAAACCGAATAATTGGAAAAAAATTATTCAAACAAGTGGAATTTGTTTGAACAATTGAAAATTAATTTAACAATTTTCATCAATATTCCACTAAACAAATAATAATAACTTTTAATAAAAAAAGAATTTAAAAAAAAATGATTTGAACAAATTCCATTTGTTTGAATAATTGCAAATTAAGTAACCAATGTTAATAAATATTCCACAGACCAATAGCTGCAATTTTTCTTTTTTTTTTAATAATGCAAAATGTAAAAAAATTGCCTTAAAATTGTCGAAAATTTCCTAAAATTTTTTAGAAAATTTGTTTATTCACTTGAAACCTTTAAAAATTTTTAAAAAGATTTTAAAGATTTTGTTCGAAATCTTTTAAAAAAGATGGATTCTTCAAAATGCTTGAAACCTTTACAAATTTTTTGAAGCTTCTAAAGTTTTGGTTTGAAATCTTTAAAAAATGCTGGATTCTTTAAAATCTTCAACGGTTTTGATTGAAAGTCTTCTACTCTTTTTTAAATTTAAGAAAACCTTTTCAAATGTTTTGAAATCTTTTTCAACTTTCTCTTGCAGATCATTTAAAAAAATGAAAAATCGTAAAAAATTTCCCGCATACTTAAGAAAATTCTTTTTTTAATCCTTTCAAAATTTTTAAACCTTCTAATAATTTAAAATTATTCAAATTTTTCGTGATTTTTTTTCTGAAAAATTAGAAAAATTGTCTTGAAATCTTTCAGATTCTTCTTTGGCAATTTTAGAAATCTTTTGCAATGTTTTGGAATCTTTTTATAAAATTTGAAAATCAAAATTATTTTAATTTTTCCCATGAACCTAAAGAAGTTTTTTCATTTTCTCGAAACCTCAAAAGATTCCTAAACTCTCTTATAAGTTTTTACTGTTGCTGAATAATTTTCAAACTTCTATGTATCTCTCACACTTACTCAAATTTGTTCTAAAATTACGTATTAAGGCAAAATTTTGCTTTAAAATAATTTACACTTTTTTTCAAAATTTGAGGAAATAATTTAAAATGTTTAGTCATCTTTTTCAATTTTCTCTTAGAATTCATTGAAAAAAATTATTAGAAATTTTCCCATGAATCTTAAGAATATTTTTTTATTCTCTTGACGCCCTGAACAATTGAGTTTACGTGAAAAATGTTTAAATTCTGCAAAATTAAAAGAATTGTCTTAAAGTCTTCCATATTCTTTTTACACTCAAATTGAAATCTTCAAATTAAAAATTATTCTCTTAAAATTAAACCTGAACCATCTAAAATTTTCCCAGAAATCATTAAAATAATTTAATCTTAAAATCTTTCGAAATTATCAAACAGCTTCTAATTTTTTTTCAAATTCTTCAAAATAAGTTTTTCCCATAATAAAATTTGCTTATGTCTTTGAAAATGTGAAAAAGTTTAGAAATTATAGTGTGTTCGCAAAATGTTAAGAACATAATTATTTCCTAATATTAAACCACCATAAAATGCTCCTATTGTAAGTAAAAGAAGAAAAACAAAACATTTCCTTAAAAAAAAAAAAAATCATCCTCTCTCTGGAAAAAAATAATAAAGAGGAAAGAAAAATGAGAAAGCAACCAACCAAATCCCATTCCTTCTATTATTTTATTTCTTTCGTCTTTCTTCTCATTTTTCTTTCCTCTTTTTTGTTTTTGTCCACAGAATAGAGAATTTTTTTTTTATAAGAAATTTTTTTTTTTTTTTTGAGAAAGAGTGTTTTTTTTTTAAATTACAATAAGAGCATTTTATGGTGGTTATCCAGCTTTGATCGTTGGATTCTTTTTTTCATTTTCAGGAATTCTATACATTAACGTTTCAATCTAATTTACAATTCTTAAATTTATTTTTTTTTCCTTTAGTTTAGCCAAAGAAACATTATAATTTTGCTTTTTCAAAAGAACAACTTTCGTGAATTATGAATTTTTGGTTATTTTTTTGATTTTGTAACGTTTTAAAGGCAACAAAATTTTTTTTGAACTTAACTCAATCTAGAAGAACACGCTCTTTGCAGGTTATGAAAATATTCTAAATGAGACAGCAAATTTTGTTTTAATTTTAGAAATTTTGAATTATGAAGTCAAAAAAGAGAACGGATGATATTAATTGATTTTTTTTTTACTTTTCTCGGATATCAATCTACAATTTTTTTTCTCAGCTTGAACGATTCGATTAATTTCAGCATTTTCACTCCACGTTGTTTATCCTTGAGCTTATAAAATATGGAATTCGTCACCGGAAAAAAAATTGGGCTTAATTTCAATATTTTCCAGCACGGCGCACTTCGGATTGAAGGGCATTAAATTTAATATAAATGATTCACGGTTATTTGCGCAGATACGGAAAAAGGAAAAATCGTTTGGCTTCAAAAGTTAATCAGAAGGTGCAATCGAGTGATAAAATAAATTCCGGTCATTGAATGTGTCGGTGATATCAAATGAGAATTTTGAATAATAAAAAAGTGTGGACCCTCGTGACGTGGACAGGCCTCCATTGAGAACAGTTTCCATATTGTATTATGTATAGGGGACGGGCATAAATCACGTGAAATTTTTTCTGAAATTTTAAATCACGTGGCCCCTTTGTGAGGGTCCGCAATTATTGAGCCCCCCCGCACCACCATATTAAATAATTTTTTCCGTCTTATTTCGTTAACTAAATTTTTGTGAGGGTCATTAAAAAATAACATTAGACGATTTGGGGGTGGGGGACTTGTAAAATCTGTTTCTTATGAATTAATGAGGAAGTTCAAGCTTTTAACCAAGTAGTTGAATTTTCAACAAAATTGATTCTACTTCTTAAATAACCATTTTTAACACTTCAGCTGTTATATTACTTTTCAAATTTTCCCGCCTTTTTCATCACTTCTACTCAGCCCCATGCATTGCCCCCACTTTTCTGATTTAGCGTCCGGCCGTTGAACTAATCCGACAGTTGGCGCTCCAATCAGGACGGCTGACATTTGTATTATGTTGCATTGGCGAAACTTATAATTAATTAAATAAATAAGTTTTATCTGAGAAATTCATAAAAAGAAGTCAAAGAATGTGTAGTAAAGTGAAGATTCTATATTTTTTTAACCCATTCATTCTTGAAATTTTTAATTAAGAAAAGGAACAATTTTTTAATATTCATCAAGGTTGGACTGCTTATGTAAAATGAACAATTATAAATCAATTAAATTTCAGAGAGCTAAATTTAATATTTAAATGTTACAATTTTGATTGTTCTTTTTAAACAATTTTTCATTCGTAAGTGAAATTGTTGAATTTTTGTGTATAAATAACAGTTGAACAATTATTCATTTAGGAAAAATTCGAGTAAGTTCAAGAGATATTTAGAAGTTTTGAAAAAATTCAAACATAATTTTAAACTTGAAAAGATTCCAAAAAATTATTGAAACAAAACATAAATTTTGGAAGGTATAAAAATAAAATTTTGAAGCTTTCAAGGGTTTTGATGAGTTTTAAGATAATAAAAAAGTTTTTCTTAAGATTCTTGAGAAAATTTAAAATAACTTATTATTTAAAAAAAAATAATTTTAACAGAATATTTAAAAAGGTTTCAAAAGGCATCCACAATTGTCAAAAAATACTTTGGGACATTTCATGTGATTATTTTTTTTTTATTTTCCAGGATCTAATGAAAGTTTCAGAAAAAATTAGGATCATTTGAAAAAAAACTTCGAATTTTTAAAAGAATTTCAAAAACAATTATAAATTTGGAAACATTTCACAAAATTTAAAACAAAATGTACATTTTTTAACATTATGAAATAAAATTTGAAAGCTGCTTAAAGATTTTCAGAGGTTGCAAGAAGATACCAAATTTTTTTTGAAATTCCTGGAAAAATGTTCAATGATTTTTTATTTAAATAATAATTTTAAGAAAATATTGAAAATAGGTTTCAAAACAATGCTTGGTCTATGAATAACAATTCAACAATTATTAATTCTTGAGGACCGAAAATTATTATAATTTTACTTCTATTTTAAAAATTGCTCAGCTTAAACAAAAATGTAATCTCTGAATTTTTTATGTTTCTAACTTAAAATTGCTCAAAAAGATATAATTTCGAAAATCTAGAAATTTGTTGATTCATTCTTCAATCAAGAGAATTGAAAATGATAGTGATACAATTCATGAAAGTTTAACAATTATTTATTAACCAAGCGTTTAAATTAAAAAAAAAATTAGCTTTAATTTTAAAAGTTTAATATTCAAAAAAGTTCCACTTTAAGTGTTTTGATTCGCAGTTTAGTTTTTATAATTTCAAATAAAAAATAATTTAGCTTCAAGAGTTCGAATCTTTTTTTTTGTAATTGGAAAGAAATTTTTTTGATTGGCATTATGGTCGATTATATTTATTTATTTTGTGTTCTGCAATCAATTAAAGAAAAAGATATTTATTTTCAAATAAAATAAAAATTAGACTTTTTATGTTTCGTCCCGGGCTGACTCACTGGAATCGTCAGTAAGGCTATGTGAATCAGTCCAACCTTATACATTTTAATTGATCTAAATTCATTATAATGTATATTTTCAACAAAAAAAAATTTTCAAGTTTGTGAATTTAATTAATTTTGCAGTCAACAATATAGTGTATTTCGACCACGGAAAGGGGTTTAAACTGAATATAATCGCTATAAATTTTGATATGATTTTTTTTTAAACACAGCAAATTTTTTTTATGTTATTTCGGCCTCGGATAGGGGTCAAACCTTAAATTAAAAGATCAACATTTATCAAGCTGAAAAAAAAAATTATTATTAGGTTAGTGAGTTGATTAGTGAACCAAAAAAGGAATTTTATCTTAAACTGAAACGATATCTTTATCTCAAAAAAACTATTCTTAGAAATATAAAAAAATTAAATTAGAAATATGTATTTTAATAAAAACTGTATATTTTAATAAATAATATCGAGCATCTTATGTTAAACTGAAATAATAACTTTATTTAAAAAAAATTATTTCGTGTAAATATAAAAAAGTAAATAAAAACTATGTATTTTTATAAAAAAATATGGAACATGTTCTTTTAAACTGAAACGATATCTTTACTTCTTCAAATTCTCTCGTAGAAATATAAAAAATAAATAAAAACTATACCTTCTTAATTTATTTATTTAAATTCAACAATTTTTTATATTAATTAATCCTTCGATTGATTAATTAATTAATTCGTTTATTCAAATGAATCATTTGTTGTTGTATTAGGGTTACTGTTGTGAATAAATTACTTATTTATAACAACGTATGACATTGTTCTTATTTTAATTTCCTCTCCTATTAAATTAATTCTTCACCACAATATAAAATTAGAATATCTGTTATTTAATTGCAATTTTTAATTAAATTTCATATTTAATAACAGTAGTTTTGTTTATGAAATATAATGTCATAATATTATTATTAAAAAATATGTAATTAGTCTTGCACTATTTTTTATATGTAATGAGAAAAATATTTTTTGCTTCTCGATCCATGCTTTTTTTCAAACTTATTTTTTGCAAACAAACTTTATATAATTTTGACAGACAAATTTGGTATAATTATAAGTTCAACTTTGTTTCTTGAGTTAAGAAATACTTTTAAATTCATTTTATCCATGTTACGATTGAAACCTTTCATATTTCCCGCAGCTAGAAAAAAAGGTTACAACGATTTTTTTTACTTACAATTACTCTAATATTCAAGAAAGATATGAAAGTTAATTTATGTGATGCATTAAACCGATTCTCATCATGAATAATATCAATTAAATTAATTTCTAACTAATTTTGCCTATGCTTGCCATGTAAAAACAGGCTAGAAAGACTCCCAGCGCCATCTCCGCTCGGCGCTTCACTTTATCGTACTAGTGAACTAACGCTAACATACAGTCGTTGCAGGGGGCTGACTAGGACTTTCGTGACTATTTCGTAAGTGGGTTATTAACACATTTTTTTGAAAATTGTTCATATTAATATATGAGTAAGATTATTATTACATGTTTTTAGATTTATATAAATTGGTTCTCCTGATGATGGAAATGGTGTATTTCCGAAATGTTGGGTTTTTAAGATTTTGATAAACTTGTCCGATAGAGTTGATACAACTTTCTTGTTCTTTTTTCTCCTATGTATTTTTTGTTCACTAAAATTAAGCTATTTAATCGACCATCAAAACGGTGTAATGAAAGTCCAGAAATATTTTCATGGAAAAAAGTTATGGGCTACAAAAAAAAATCTGTCCCAACCTATAATAAAAAGCGTGAAAATATTACGGTGCTCTTCTGTTGAAAATTGTTTGGTTATTTTGAGTTTATTTTCATATCTCCTGGGAACAAGTGTTTGAGAGAGATCCGCAATGTGGATCCCATGTGACACGAAATCTGTACAATAGGATGGGACAAAAGACAAGAGGTAAGGGGTGGAAGTGTGGAATGAGAATCGACAAATGTGGTAAAGAGGTCACCGCTCCTTCTGAAGAATGCTCTGACGCTCTCGTACGACTGAGCACTCTGAGCACTCTGAGCAGCACTTTTGGTGATTACGCGCGAAAGACAAAGAAACTTTACAGTCCCTGAAATTGCCTCTACATCAATCACAAGAAAAGAGGGTGGAGCTTTTTCGAATCGAGCGAGGTACCTACTTATTTTTTATTCAGTCAGAAAAAGGATAACTGAAGTCAAATTAAACTTTTTCAAGGAATCTGTATTACCATCGGAGAATAACAGAAAATATTTAACGTCTTTTCAGACTAGATGGAAGTATGACAGAAAAATTATTTTAAATAATTTTTTTCTGAAAAAAGATCTTCTCCTTTCGCTTCGCTCAGAAACGAACCACAGAACTACTGATTGTCGGTCAGGTTCTTTCCCATGAAGCTACTAGAGAGATCAAGAAAGTAAACTTTTTTCAGAAATACACGCATTATTTTGCTTGATGGTACAAATCAAATTTTCAAGGGATCTGTATTACCATTGGAGAATAACAGAAAATATTTAACGTCTTTTCAGACTAGATGGAAGTATGACAGAAAAATTATTGTAAATCATTTTTTTCTGAAAAAAGATCTCCTTTCGCTTAGCTGAGAAACGAACCACAGAACTACTGATTTTCGGTCAGGTTCTTTCCCATTAAGCTACTAGAGAGATCGAGAGAAGAAACTTTTTTCAGAAATACACGCATTATTTTGATAGATGGTACAAATAAAATTTTTCAAGGGATCTTTATTATCATTAGAGAATAACAGAAGATATTTAACGTCTTGTCAGACTAGATGGAGCTATGGAAGAAAAATTATTTGAAATCATTTTGTTCTTAAAAAAGATTATTTCAAATTATTGTCAGACAAAGTCGATAAAGCAAAAGTTGCGGGGCATAAGGGCATAAGTGCCATATCCCGAATTTTTCAGGAGGCACAAAAAACAAAAAAACAAAAAAGTAGAAGTAACTTAAGTTGGCGAATATTTTGACAGTCTAAAAATGACTTAATAGGTTTGGAAATCACTTTTATATTTTATATTTCATATTTCAGAACACACACTATTTCCCCTATTCACCCATTTTTCAAAAGAATTCCTCTTCTTCTCCCGTTTTTAAGAAACTTCCCCTTTACTTCGTTTTTTAGCTAAAATGCAAACTAAATTAATGGAACCAGCAATTTGGTTAAAAGTTAATTTTTGTTATGAAAAGTCTACTATCATATTTTTTGTTCCGAATTAATCTTTTTTGGATAAAGATGCAAATATTTTGTTGAAAATTTATCTTTTTCAGTTGCAAATTTAACTATTCGGTTGAAAATTTAATATTTTATTTCATTTCTGATTTGAAATTAATTTTTTCAAGGCCGTGGCTACGTCTCCCAAAATTTCGGTACAAATAGCCGGATTTTTTCGTAACAAATAGTGGGAGCTGGAAATGCGGCTATTTGTACCGAAATTTCAGTACAAGTAGACACTTCCTTTTTTTAACTGAAATTTTTAGTTAAAAATTTATCTTTTCGGTTCGAAATTTTGCTATTAGATTGAATTTTGAACTCTTGCCTTAAAAATTCGTTTTGTTTGATACACGGAAAAAAGTAGAGCGTTAAAAAAACTCTGTGAACCAGCAGCTCTAACTATTTTAAATTGAACCTCAGCTTTTCGTCAGTGAATTTTGTTAAAATTACTATTTCGCATTCAGGTTATTTGAACTGACTTCTTAAAAGAGTAGGATGAACAATTTCAAATAGAGGACCAGTTGGTAACCGTCCACACTCAGGAGAATAAGAGTTACTATTTCGTGTAGTAGGCCTTACTTCTGTGAAGAGTAACTTTGCCGATTTCGCATTGTAACGCATATATGTATATGTATACATGCACTGGACGCATTCTTTACACGATTTATAAATAAATGAGTTTGAAACATTCGACAACAAAAATGATGTGAAACGTCGATCGATTTGAAAAGGAAAAAATTATTTTATATATGATCGCACGCTCAAACGCTTTGAAAAATCGCCCCCGCTGGGGAATCGAACCCTACCTAACTACCTAAAACCTGTCCTAAAATCTAAATCTAGCGGAAGCATTAGTCAAGTGAGCTACGGAACCGCTTAGATTTTGCTGACAAACTCTCGGTCAAGCGGTTTCTCTGAGAAAAACGTGGCCAGCTAACAAATTATAATAAATAATTACTTAAAATTTTTTTAATTAATCTCTTACTGATGATTTCTAATATTTTGTAACGAGCTTGGGAAAAATATTTTGCTTAGAAGTATTAACTCACACAGTAAATATATTATTAGTAATTTATATGTACATTATTATAAAATGAATTGAATTACAATTTTTAAAAAGTACATATTTTGTATTATTGAAAATTAAGGCTTTGAAAAATTTTTTCGAATGAAAGTTTTGGAATTTTGATTTTATTTTATTACCATCTCACTTTATTTACAACGCAACATTCATTTATATAACTGATATATAAATAAAAAATAGTTTAAACATCGTAAGAATATATCAAATGCAAAATCGAAATCACTATTTTAAGATGAGACAAACGTTGAATTGTGATTTAAATTTAAATTTTTGGAACAAATAAAATTTTTCTCATGAGATATGGGGATGCTGAATTAGAATAAAAACTGTTTAAAACAAACCAAAAATATTTGGTTCCGAGAAATTTATATCAGGGTTCACAGTCTTCCCCTGTTTTTCTTAGTTTCCCCTTTTTTATTCAAATTCCCCTTTTCCCCCTATTCTCAAAAACCTTCCCCCTTTTCTCTTGAAATATAAGATATTTGAAATTGTACCCATTATTGTTTATACCATTAAACCATTTCCCTTTCGGGGTAGGCGTGACACTACCCGATTCGGGTAGTGTTTCTAGGTTGATAACTTGTAGTAAATAACTACAAGTGTAGGCTCACCACACCCACGATGTGCCAACAGCACTCAGTTTTCTCGAATGGTCACCCATCCAAGTGCTAACCGCGCCCAACGCTGCTTAACTTCAGTGATCTGACGAGAACTGGTTTTTTCAGCGTGGGATGGCTGTTGTTGAATAATAATTAAAGCAATTATAGCACTTAAATAAATTATTTATGAATAAATAAGGTACACGTTCCAAGTGCAGACCATTAAAAATGAATACTCTTAAACAAATTTGAAGATGAAACATTTTAAAGCAAGTTAAAAATGTGAAAACTGCCGACAGAAGTTATTATCCAATATAAAATTGGAACAGTTACAAAATATATATTATTTTTTAAATAAGTATTAGAAGATTGATACATTTTAGTTGAAATGTACAAAGTTAAATACCTAATTAAAAAATGGAATATTCCAAACTCATCAACTGCAATTTTAAATGTTCTAACTTGAGCAATTTTTAATTTTTTTAAATTTTAACTTGAAAATTTAACTATTGTTGAAACTTTTTTTTGTTGAAAATCAATTTTTTTAAACTCACAATTGAACTATTCCATTTGTGTTTGAAAATTGATATTTTTTAGTTGGAAATTCAACTATTTGGTTGCATGTTCAAATTTCGTTCAAAAGTTATATTTTTTGGCAGAAAGTTGGTTAAAAATGTAACTATTTGGTTGAAAATATATTTATTTTGCTGAAAAGCTGTCTTTTTGGTTGAAAATCAAACTGCTTTGTTAAAAATGCAATTTTTCAAACTGAAAATTGCAATTTTTGATTGAAAATTATTTTTTGTATTGAAAGCTTATATTTTTGAGTTAAAAATTCGAGTGTATTATAGAAAGTACTTTTTTTTGCACGAAAATTCAATAAATAGGTAGAAAATTGGATTTTTCATTTGAAAATTAGTTTCTTGAAATGAAAATGTAGCAATTCCATTTTTGGTTCAAAGTTGATCTTTTTTATTTTGAAAATTCAAATATTTGGTTAAAAATTCGTCCTTTTTTTGTAGGAAAATAATCTTCTTGCTTTAAAATTCGAGATTTTGAATACAATTTTTTTTCTTCATTGGCTAAAAAATCTTTTTTGGTTGACAACTCAACTCTTGTTGAAAGTTCGTGTTTTTGGGTTAAAGATTCAACTGTTTTGTAGAAAATTTGAATTTTCTCTGGAAAATTCAACGGTTTGGTGATTTTTTAACAACTTTGTAAAAAATTCATTTCTTAGTTAAAAATTCATCATTTTAGTTAATGTTTTTTATTGTTTGTTAAAAAGTAGGTTTTTTAACGAGCAATTGTAAAGTTTGGTTGGAAATTAACTTCTTCATTATTAATTCATATTTTCGTGTTGAAAAATCAACTGCATTGTAGAAAATTCAACAATTTGGGAGAAAATTCAGTTTTTTCAATTGAATATTAATTTTTTGAAACGAAAATATAACTATTAGATTTTTGGTTAAAAACTTTTGTTCATAATTCAAGAATTCAACTATTATGTTCAAAAATTATCTTACTCGTTAAAAATTTAAGATTGTGAAAGTTAAAAATAAATTTCTTGCTCAATTACAATTTTTTTGAAAATGTGCAAAAACATGTTTTTTTTGGATTGAGTCATATGCACACATTTGAAAAAAAAGTTGAATATGTCGAAACTGAAATTTATTCAGCTTGAACCAAAGAAACATTTTTTTATTTTTATTTTTCGGAAAAAAATGTTTGTCGTTAATTAGGATTTTTGGGATTTCATATATTTTTTTGCGATTTTCGAACGTTATAAACACCACGAAAAAAATGTTTCCCATGGATAAAAAATAATAACATGTTTGTTTGGTTCAGGGTGACTCAATTTCAGGTTCGAATCAATCCAAAAAACATGTTTTTGTATATTTTCCAAAAATTTTCAATAAGGAAAATTTTTTTTTTTAATTGAAAAAAATTGTTTAATTGTAAATTTAAGAAAGAGAACAGAAGATATTAACCGATTTCAATTGTTTTAAATTTAGATTGAAAGTATTAATTATAGTAAGGATGAAATGACAAATCTTGGAAAGAAATATTTATGAGAACGATGTCAATCATATCAAAATTGTGTATTTAACTAATTTTATTTTTTCCCGAACTTTTTTATTTTACTCTGGATGGGTTTCCAACGATCTAAGTATATCCAATTTTTAAAAATAAATCTTTAATGGCAGAAATCATTGCAAAATCATTAAAAGTTATTTAAAAATGTAACATTTCTTACGAAAAGGTTGTTTGTTCTTTTCGACATATGAAAATAAATGTTTAATCTTTCCCCTATTTTCCCCTTTTTCGTGCGAAAACCACCCTATTTCCCCTTTTTTGAGCTCCTTTTACGCTGTGATCCCTCTAATTTCAAAGATCGCGATATCATAGTAGTAGGGTAGATTTTATTGTTGTTGAAAATCTGAAAAAAAATTAGAAAATATTTTTTTTTTCATAAAATGGTAGTAATTTCTACAAATATCAATCTGAAAAGGTTGAAAAAATTATTACTGCGTTAAAATGAGAAATTAATTTGAACTAAAATTTTATTACAAATTATTTTTTGATTATTGGTTCAAAAAATGATATGTCGAAAACAATGTATTATTCTACTAAAAAAAAATTCTTCCAAATAATATAATATTTGAACCTAGGTGGCTTAATCAAGTACGGTCCTAATCAATTTTAGTGTTATAAGAAATTAAAAATATCATAAGCAGAAAATTCCATAGTAGGAATAATGTAAAAAAAAGTATTCTTTTTATATATAATTCTTCAGAATATTTTTAAATTCTGAAAATGTTGTACAAAACAAAAAAACAGTATTGAAGTATAAAGTAGAGTTATTCACTATGTTCATTTATAATAATTATCTCAACTGATATTATGATAAAAGAGAAAACATTATAAAATAGTTTCCGATAATTTATTTAATTTTGTAAAATGTCAGTGCGCGGTCTGTCTTATAGATTGAGAAGCGTAAATCTGTTGTTTTACTGATAAGCAAGTTATAAGTCGTCCTTCTTTTTTAATTTGAAACGGACCGCCTAAAAAATGTTGCGGAGGGGGCCTACACGTTTCTAGTTGTGCCACTGAACTTACTTACAATTTCAAATAGTAAGGCCAACAATCTCGCGCAGTGCTTATTGCAATGCGAAAAAGCAGATCGAACTCACTTGCAAAAGTCAAACTCACGATTCTTTGCTTACTATGTCAATTAGTTATTCATACAGTTTCCATGTTCAAATGTACTATTTCAAATAGTTATTGAAGCTACTTGTTCTAGTAATCTTTCTTTTTACAATTTGAAGTAGTAATGCTGACTTCAGACTTTGTATATTTTGAGATCACTATCTCATTCAGTATCAAAAACTATTTGAATTGTTTCTTGTGCAATGCGAACAAGTAAACTTCAAGTTAACAATATATAAAAGTGAATCTAACTATTTACTTTTTTCCGTGTAGAGGTTTATTATTTTGGTTGAAAATTGTTTTCTTCGGTTGAAAAATTAATTATTTTGTTGAAAATTCGTTTATTAAAAATATTTCAATTGAAAATGTAACTATTATATTTTTTGTTGAAAATTCGTGTATTTAGTTTAAAAATTCGTCTATATGGCTTGAAAATTCAACATTAAATTCTTAGTTTTAATTAAATAAATAATTTAATTTTTGAATTTTAAATAAAGTAAATTCTTATTTTCTGGTAGAACATTAATTTTTCTGTTGAAAAACTTATGTTTTTGGTAGATTTCATTATTTTATTGAAAATTTTTGTTTTGTTTTTAAATTGATGTCTTGACGTAAATATTGAACAAAATTCCTTTTTTGTTCAAAAATGCATCCTCTATAATTTGCAAATTAATTTTTCAAGCTGAAAATTTAACAATCACATTTTTGATTAAAAATTAAACTACTTGGTCGAAAGCTGAACTATTTGGTTAAATATAAGAGTTTTTTTTTGTTCAAAAGAAATAGTTTTGGATAAAAACTTGTTTCACCTTTCGTTACAAATTAATTTTCAGCTGAAAATTCTACTGTTCCATTTTTATATAAGAATTTGTCCTTTTTAGTTGAAAATTCTACTATTTGGTTGAATATTGAACACTCCTATTGACAAAAATTCATTTTGTTTGTTGAAGATTCGTTATTTTGGTTAAAATTTTTTTTTTTTTTGGTTGAAAGATTCACTACGTATTTTGTTAAAAATTCGTTTCTTTTAGAATAAATTTAAAAAAATGTAACTAATCCATTTTTTGTTAATAATTTATGTATTTTGTTTAAAATTCGTCTACTTTGATTGAAAATTCCATAATTTTGTTGATTAATGATGTATTTTGTTGTAAATTCTTATTTTCTGGTAGAAAATTAATCTTTATGGTTGAAAACTTATCTTTTTGGTAGAAAATTTGATTATTACATTGAAATTTTTTTTTTTTAATTAATGTCTTTATCTAAATATTGAACAAAATTCCTTTTTGTTCGAAAATGCATGCTCTATAATTTGCAAATTAATTTTTGAAGCTGAAAGTTTTACAATTAAATTTTTTATTAAAAATTCAACTACTTGGTAGAAAATTGAACTATTTTGTTAAATAAACGTGTTTTTTTGGTGTTTAAAATAAATATTTTTAGATAGAAATTCGTTTCACATTTGGTTACAAATTAATTTTCAGCTGAAAATTCAACTATTCCATTTTTGGATAAAAATTTGTCCTTTTTAGTTAGAAACACTACTCCATTTTTTGTTAATAATTTATGTATTTTGTTTAAAATTCGTCTATTTGGATTGAAAATTCAATAATTTTGTTGATTAATTATATATTTTGTGTGAATTTGTATTTTTTTGCAGAGCATTAATCTTCATGGTAGAAAATTCATCTTTCTGGTGAAAAATTGAATTATTTTGATGAAAATTCGTTTTTTTTCGTTGAAAATAAATTTTTTTTCAGAATATTTAGCCAATTTCTCTTTGTAGTTTGAAAATTTATTCTTTGTAAGTTGAAAATTAATTTTTTAAACTAAAAATTAAAAGATTTCAATTTTCAGTTAAAAATTCAACTATTTTGTTAAAAATTTGCCTTTTGGAGGAATTTAAGTATCTTTAATATAAAATAACAATTTTTTTGAATTTAAATATCAAGTATTATATATTAAATGGATAATTTAACTTTTTTTGGTTGAAAACTTAACTACTTGGTTAAAAATTGAACAACTTTATTATTAATTCACTTTTTTCTTGAAGATTGACCATTTCAATTGGTAATTAATCTTTTTGGGTAAAAATGTAACTATTTGGTTTAAAATTCATGCCTTTTCGCATAAAATTAATATTCTTGTTTAAAAATTCGTTTTTTTGTTTGGCAATTAATTTGTTTTGGCTGCTTATTTAACTATTTGTTTTTTTATTTAAAATAAAAATCTTTATGGGTTTAAATATTAACTGTTGTTACATTTTTTTAGCATTCATTTTCTTTGGATGAAAATTCAACTGCTTGGTTGAAAGCAGAAATACTTTTTTAATGATTTATTTGTTTGGTTCAAGATTCAAAAATTTTATTTTTTGTCAATGGTATGACGGTTTTTGATGTGCATATTCTAAACCGGAAAGGTTTTATATTTGCTGTGAAAAAATTCTTCTCTAGCTCCACTGGGATTCGAACGCAGGTCTCACAGATTGCCAGTCTGGTGAGACTGAAAATTTAACTACTTACTAAAAAGTTGAACTACTATTTCATTGAAAGTTAGTCTTTCTTTTGTAGGAAATTAATCTTCTTGGTAGACCATTAATTCATTTAATTGAAAATGAACTTTCGTTATAAAAATTCATACTCTCAGTTCAAAAAATTAAACTGTTTTGTAGAAAGATCATGTTTTGGCAAAAATTGGATCATTTTTCTAAAAAATTCAACTGGTTGAAAATTAATCTTTTTTTGGTTTAGGATTCAACTACTTTTTTGAACATTCGTCTTTTTTGAACGAATTAAACTATTTGGTTGAAAATCAAGTAACAAAAATTAATTAAAAACTTTTTTCATTATATTTTAAAGCACAGATAGATATTATTTTCTGGAAGAACGTTTATTTTCGAAATGTTGGAGAGTATTTATGAAAATTATAGGTACATTTCGAGATGAAGTTAATCATGTTTGTGGATAACTCAGTAACTAAGTTGGAATCCATCCAATTATCGTAAGGGTGGATTTGTTAGCAAAGTTTATTAACTCGTCTTAGAAAATGGAAATCTACGATCCAAAGGAAGTTTATTATTACTGTCGCATGTCGAATCGCCTGAGAAGTCCTTCGACATTTACTTCTGCTCATTAAGCAAACATGTCCTTCGACGAATCGATTATAAGTAATTAACCTCCAGTGACATTAAAAAGGGGTTGCACCCTTTTTCTCCATGTAATATATAAATAAAATCGAAGTTGGAAATAAAAGAAGAAAAATAATTCTCATCAGCATTAAACTTAACGACTCAAATCGTGATATTCGACTTTTACATTTAGTGGAAGTGAGGGAAAGTTACAGTATAGCTAAATAAAGAAATCATACCTGAAAAAACATTCCCTGACAATTTCAAGTTCTATCCAAATATCTCAAGTTTTTTTCAGGTATAATTTTTTATAGTACGCATTCAAATATATTTTTTTTTTTTAATTGACTCGGAATAAGTCCACAGTTTTGCGAGTTTATTATCAATTTTTTTTCAGTTTCTGGGGATTTAATTAATATTTTTAATTTAGAATGCTTTAAAAAATTATATTACAAGATATTCTCAACTATATTGGCACCATTGAATAATTAAATAATCAAATAATACTAAAAACATAATTAATCATTTCTCAAATTTGTCTCTAAAGTCTATGAATTTGAATAATAATTCAAACAAATTTTTATTTGATAGTTGATAGTTGAATTTTAAACTAAAGAAGATCAGTTCTTGACCAAAAATGAAATGGTTAAATTTAAACTTAACAAATTAATTTTTCAGAACAAAATTTTTTTGAACCAAAATGATGAATCTTTCACTGAAATAGATGAATTTTTTAAGAAAATAGTAACTTTTAACCAAGTAGTTTTTATCTTCAATCAAAAAGACAAACTTTCAACCAAATAGTTGAATTTTCAACTATTTTAAAAAGATTTTTCAGTCAAGGGAGAGAAAAAATTGCAAACAAGCTGTTGAATTTTCAAGCAAGAAGATGAATATTTGAATTTTGAACTAAAAAAGATCAATTTTCAAACAAAAATATAATAGTTAAATTTTTATAAAAAAAAAATTTAATAAACTAAATTAAAATGGTCGCGCTTTAAAGTATGTAGATACTTTCAAAAATTTGTTAACAAAATTGTTGAATTTTTAACTAAATAGTTCAACTTTTGACCAAAAATATAACTTTTTAACAAAAAGCTTTATTTTTTTTATTGACTGAAAAATCTTTCTGCTTTAAAAATTCAACTATTTAGAAAAAATTTATTTTGTTGGTTAAAAATTCATCATTTTAGTAAAAATTCATTTCCCTTGTTGAAAATTACCCTATTTTTTTTTAATTTATCTTTTTTTTTGTTTGAAAATTAAGTTTTTGTTTCGTCTGAAAATTTAACCATTCCATTTTTGCTTAAAAATTCAATTCAATTCAATTGAAACTTAAAATTTGCATAATTTTTAATTTGTGAATTATAAAAATTAAAAACTCTAATTTTTAGAATTGACAATTTAAAGTTCTACAATCTTGAAGATTAACCATTCAAATACTTCAATCTTAACGATTTTCAGTTTAAATGACTTCAATTTTTAAAGATTTGCAATTGAAAATTCTTAAATTTTGAAAGGTGTATAAATAGCAATTCTTAAATTGTGATGATTTTCAAGATCAAGAGTAAAGAGTTTTCAATTTTGAATATGCCAGATTAATGAAATTTCAAATATAAAATAATAAAAATTACACCGATTTTTAATGTAAAACATCAAACTTTTATAATGTTTAATTGTAAATGTTTTAAATAAGAAAATCCTGATTTTAAAGGTCATCAATGCAATTTTTTAGAATAATGAAGAGTAACAATTAAAAATTCTTGAATTTTACATATATGAATTTGAAAATTATTTCATAAATTATACTTGTATTTCAAAGACATTTTATTTTCAATATTTTTTCATAGTTTTATTTTGAAGATTTACAAATGAAAATTCTTCAGTGTAAACGACTTTCTATTTAAAAATGATCAATTTTCAATATTTGCGATTGAAGACTTTTTAATATTATTCTTATTATTAATATCAATAAAATTGATCTTTAAATCAGCCAAGTAGATATTAATCTCATAAATTTCAATAAATTGGAAGTCGAACATTTTTTAAGCGAAAATATAGATAAGAATGTTATAAATATTAATCAATATCCTTAATAACGAATGATACGAAATTCTAGCGAAATTAATTAATGTTCATTTATTTAATGTAAATAAATTCTAAATGTTTTAAGTATCAGCAAAATTCAAAGTTATTGAATAAAAATGAAAAAACTTTAAACGTACTTAGATTATATTCAAAGAGATTTTAATGAACGAATACAATTTTACAAAATACATTTTCTTAACAATTTTCTTAACAATTTCATTAACTTATTTTAAAAATTGCCAACTAATTGCTTTCACTTAAAAAATGAAAAGATTCAAAATCATTATTCTTTACCTATTACATTTTTCCACAATATAACTTCTTGTTAATTCAATACCGTTATTGATTATAAAAAATACAGACGTTCATTCATAATTTTGCATTTTGCAAATTGCAACAAATCCAGTTACGGCCTTTTTTCGAAATCACAACTCTCAAGTGGGAAGCACGCACTTCTGCGTAATCGCATAACACATGCGACGCAGTTTCATAACCAGACAGACGAAGAAGTTATTGAACAGAAAATCACTTACTTTTATAAATATAAGAATAACTGTTCACGAAAAACACACTTTTCACAATCCTCACGCCAACACTTGACAGTTTGAGGGACGAAAAAAATAGTAATGAACCGTTTTTGAATTTTCACATCGAAGTCGCCAGTTCTTTCTCAAAGCTCGCAGATTATTTATGAAAATCCATCGCTGCATGATTAAATTTGTCTCGTATACTACTAGCTTATGACTTTCTTACGGACTTACATTTTCCGTGTAGTTGCACATATATTGTGTATATTTGTTATACACTATATACATAGTACATATATGTATCATGATTCTATGCATATACTGAAATTACAGTTTGATGTAGCGAATAATGCCAAGTGGCACGTTCGTTAATGAGCTGTCTGCGATCTACCGAGGGATATACATGCCAACTCAGCATGTATAATATGAATATGTATTCGCAACTCTAATGCCTATATATAGACATATATATAGATATACATATATGCATCTGGGTATTTCTCCATATAAATGTCAGTCTTACTTCCCCATATAATATCTTTGCGAATATTTATTGGATTCTTTTAAAATTTGGTGAATTTCTTATTTTTGATAACGTTGACCAAATTCGAAAGAAAAATACTGATTATTTCACCCCAAAAATATAGCGAATGTTACATTTGAGTATATTTTAAAGTATTCCAGGTTTAACCCATTAGTTCCCAAGTTTAGAAAATAAAACTAATTTTATTTTGTTACTGAATTTTATAACTAAACTTATGTTCAAGTAACTGTTTATCATGTAAAAAAATTACATGTTTTTTATAACAATATGTTGCGTATAGGCAACGTTAGGATTTCCGCAAAACGGAAATTATTAGTGTGGAATATTTCATAAAAGTTTGTGTGATGATGCACCTAACTCTTGGCACACATGTATATAGTGTTGTTTTAGCATTGTCTATATCTTCTTCTTGTTTTATTTCCCTCCTCTAATATAACGTGACCAAAATTATCAAATCGGATTTCCATAATTAATGCGCTTTTAGATGGTCATCCATAATTTGGTCATGAAGGAAAGTTTACTTGGTTACAAGGTACCAATACGTCTTCAGCTTGAACGTCAGCTTTGATGGCTAGTCCACTCATTTTCGTAAGAGTGACTGCTATGTTAGATTTAAATTCTGACATTTTTCATTTGTTTGCCAAATTATATATTTTCCAAGAATTTACAATAATACTATCAATCAAATTTACAAAGAGGGACCATCACCACTTTTTTCCTTTTACATTGATTCTGTAGTTACATATTCGGTGTGATGCAAATCAATACCTCCCATATGCTGATTATACTAGGCTATCACTTTTCGGCTCAGAAAATGAATCCTTTTTTTTCTTTTCTGTTGTACCCATTTGCATTTACTAGAGCTTCAATAATGCAGTTATTTGTTTCAATTCTCACCACAGAATTATCGTTCCAGCTAACTAACAAAATTTTTTGTTGATTGTCAAAAGAAAAATCATTAGTAACACGATCTTTTTTCTTTACGTCTTTCAGTTTCCATTGTGCTATTACACGTACCGTTTTTACGAATTGTCCCAGTAGCATACAAACCATTCTCTTTCAACAAACAAAATAACTTGTAAGAAGAGAAAAAGTTGCCAAAAACACGAGATTAACAGATGATTGCTGAACAACTGACAATAGTCCCAGTTCAACTTTCTTTCTCAGTCTTAATTTGTTTTCATAAGCGGCTAACCAATGAATGGAGAACAAAAGGTTTTCTAGAAGAAAAAATTACTCGAGCAGATTCAATGAATGAAAATAAAAACATTGCCAGAATTTATGGATTGCCAAAAATTCATAAAATAATTTATCCATGAAGACCTGTAGTTTCATACATTATCTTATTTATTTTTTGGCCAAGACATTAAACAAAATTATTTTTAAATTCTTACCCAAACCGAAATCTTTTATAAAAAATTCAATAGACTTTAATGAATCAGTAATCAAAAACAAAATTCCTGATAATCATGTTCTTCTCTTACTTGATTTTTTATCACTATTCACAAACATTCCTTTAGATTTGGTTTTCAAGGGAATTGAAAAGAGATGGAACAATATAAAAAACAAGACACGAATCCCATAGGACAAATTTTAAGCTAGTATAAAATTTTTCATTGAGTCAACATTTTTTGAGGCTGATAACTCTTTTTATGAACAAACATATGATACCCGATTGGTTTTCCAATTTGAGAGACATTGGCTGATATCGTAATGCAGGATTTAGAAATAGGAATCTTAAACAAATTAAAACATATGTTATACAAACCAAATGAACTTGAAGAATTAGAAAAGAAAACATAGCAACAATATAAATTTGAACCCAAAATACCATACAGTCATTAGCAAACAATTATATACCACAAGGGTGAGAGTAACTTTATCGATTGGAATAACATTGAAGTATTACATCAAGAACCTAATTATTATGAAAGATGTTTTGCTGAAATGGTTTTTATTAAAAAAGAAGGTGACAAAAGAATCTTAATCTTCCTATCCATGTCTATCCGCCACATATCCACATATATCGTTTTCTTTCCACTCCCTATCCCTATCCTAGTGTTTCTATCCAAATGAATCCTTCGTTTATCCATGGCTATCCTTTTCTATCCGTTAGGCAATCTAAAATTTCGTTTATCTTTTTTGATCCCTATTTTCTTATCTAATTGAATCCTTTTCTATCTTGTTCCAAATATGAGTCAGCCTTATCCTTCTGAATCCCAGTCTTTCTATTGACATGAATCCTGAACCTATATCCTTTTCTATTCATTATGCAATACAAAATTTTGTCTATCTTTTTCAATCCCCATCTTCCTATCTAATGGAATCCTTTTTTTTTTTTTTTTTTTTTTAATATAAGTCAGCCCTAACCTTCCGAATCCCAGTCTTTGTATCGAAATGAATCCTTCGCTCATAAACATCTATCCTTTTCTATCCATTAGTCAATATAAAGTTTTGTTTATCTTTTTCAATCCCTGTCTTCCTATCCAAGTGAATGAATTTCTATCGTTTCTCAAAAATATAAGATAGCCTTATCTTCTTGAATTCCAGTCTTTATATCTAAATGAATCCTCTGTTTATCCATCTCTATTCTTTTCTATCCAGAATGCAATTCCAAGTTTTGTCTATCTTTTCGAATCCCTGTCTTCCTAGCCAAGCAAATCCATTACTATCTTTTCTAAAATATAATATAGCCTCATCTTCTTGAATCCCAGTCTTTCTATCTAAATGGATCCTCCGCTCATCCATCCCTATTCTTTTTCATCCATTAGGCAATTCTAAATTTCTTCTATCTTTTTTTACCCCTATTCTCCCATCTAATTGAATCCTTTCTCATCTTTTCTGAAACATAAGATAGCCCTATCCTTCTAAATCCTAGTCGTTCTATCCGCAGGAATCATCCGCTTATCAACCTCTATCCTTTCCCATCCATCAGGTAACCCCCAATTTTCTCTATGTTTTTCAATTCCTATCTTCCTATCTAATGGATACCTTTTCTATTTTTTGTCAAATATAAGTCAGCCCTAAACTTGTGAATACCAGACTTTCTATCGACATGAATCCTTTGCTTATCCACCTCTATCCTTTTCTATTCTTCAGTCAATACAAAGTTTTGTCTATCTTCTTCAATCCCTGTCATCCTATCCGAATGAATCCATTTCTATCGTTTCGCAAAAATATAAGATAGTCTTATCTTCTTGAATTTAAGTCTTTCTATCTGAATTAATCCTCTGGTTATCCATCTTTATTATTTTCTATTCAGGATTCTGGATGGATAGGGGGTTAAGACAAGGGTGTCCGCTTAGCCCGACGCTTTTTGCGATTTTAATTGCGGATATGGAAAGTAAGCTGGAGGCCGGAGCGGTAGGAGGAGTCAGGATAGGAGGGGTTAGAATTTGGTCGCTAGCGTATGCAGATGACATAGTGTTGTTGGCAAAAAGCGAGGAGGCCTTAAAGGAAATGATGAAGAGGTTGAGAAGATACCTGGATAAGAACAGGTTAGAACTGAATGCGGAAAAGTCCAAGGTTATGGTTTTCAGAAAAGGAGGTGGAAGGGATAAGGAAGGGGAGTGGAAGTGGAAGGGAAAGGCGGTGCAGGCGGTGAAAGAGTTTGTGTACCTGGGCTTCTTGTTTCGGAGGAATGGCGGAGTGGATGGTCACATAAAAGAGAGAGTGAGGAGGGCAAATGTGGTGATGAGGCAGGTGTGGGGGTTGGGAAAGAAGTTATTCGCAGATGATTTTGGAAGGAGAATGAAATTGTTTGACTCACTAGTGATGAGTGTGCTATTGTATGGAGTAGAGGTGTGGGGGTGGAAGGAAAGCGAAGAGGTAAATAGGATACAGGAGAGGTATGTAAAGTGGACACTGGGGTTGGCAAGGAACACGCCTAATTATATTGTCAGGAGGGAGACGGGGAGAACGAGTGTAGGGATTCTAGCGGGGAGTCGAGCGTGTAAATATGAGGAGAAATTTTTGGAAGAGGGGGGAAGTAAGCTGGTTAGGGAGTGTTGGTGGAAGAAGGAGAACAGGAGAGGGGGTGGGAAGATGGAGGTTGAAAGAGAAAGGTATTTTAGAACGAATGGACTGCATATTGATGAATTGAGAAGGATGCATGAGGAAGGAAGGAAGGTATATGAGTTGGTTAAGAAAAACAGCATGGAGAGAGAGAAGACAGCAGGGGAAGAGAGAATAAGAGAGACAAGGTTTAATGGGAACTACATGTGGATTATGCCAAGGGCGAGAGCGCAATATTTGTGTGAGAAAGGAGAGAAAGAAAGTCAGGAGCTTATAGCGAGGATGAGATGTGGGTGCATGGAGGGTTACAATAGGTTCTGGCTCGCTAGGGAAAAGAGGATGTGTGAACTATGTGGGAAGGGGGAGGCAAGAGTGGAGCACTGGTTGGAGGAGTGCGTGGAGGTGGAAAGGAGTGGGATAAGCATGGAGGTATTGATGCATGAAAGGGGGGACAAAAGGGCAGTAGCATGGGTGAAGGGAGTATTGGGTAAGATGGAGAAGAAGAGAAGGAAGGAGGAAGAGGAATGGAGAAGGAAAGATTGTAAATAGAGGAGGAAGTAAATATAAGTAATTGTAAATATTGTAAATAGTAGACAAGTATTAGGTATTAGTCGCGGAGGCAGAGTTTGGTAATGCGAGGCAAGCAAGAAAGTAGGGACATGCGAGCGAGGCGAGGCGAAGCGAGGAAGGCAATGCGATAAGAGCGAGCGGCGTTAGATATAAGGTGTGGAAGGATGTTAGTTTTAAGGGTTAGTTGTAAGAAAATTCTGTAAAAAATGGAAGTGTAAGCAAGTCAATTTTTTAAGGCCAGCAGGCTAAAAAATAAACGTTTATCTAATTTTCTCTATGTTTTTCAATTCCTATCTTCCTATCTAATGGATACCTTTTCTATTTTTTGTCAAATATTAGTCAGCCCTAAACTTGTGAATACCAGACTTTCTATCGACATGAATCCTTTGCTTATCCACCTCTATCCTTTTCTATCCATCAGTCAATACAAAGTTTTGTCTATCTTCTTCAATCCCTGTCATCCTATCCGAATGAATCCATTTCTATCGTTTCGCAAAAATATAAGATAGTCTTATCTTCTTGAATTTAAGTCTTTCTATCTGAATTAATCCTCTGGTTATCCATCTTTATTATTTTCTATTCAGAATGCAATTCCAGGTTTTGTCTATCTTTTCGAATCCCTGTCTTCCTAGCCAAGCAAATCCATTTATACCTTTTCTAAAATATAATATAGCCTCATCCTATTGAATCCCAGTCTTTCTATATAAATGGATCCTTCGCTCATCCATCTCTATCCTTTTTTATCCATTAGGCAATCCTAAATTTCGTCTATCTTTTTTAACCCCTATTTTCCCATCTAATTGAATCCTTTCCTATCTTTTCTGAAATATAAGATAGCCCTATCCTTCTGAATTCTAGTCGTTCTATCCGAATGAATCATGCGCTTATTTACCTCTATCCTCTTCCATCCATCAGGCAACCCCAAATTTTCTCTGTCTTTTCCAATCCCTTTCTTCCTATCAAATCTTTTCATATCTTTTCTCAAATATAATTGACCTCTATCCTTTCGAATCCCAGGCTTTCTATCGACATGAATCCTCCACTTATCCACGTCTATCCTTATCTATTCATTAGGCAATCCAAAATTTCGTATATCTTTTTAAATCCCTATCTACTTATCTAATTGAATCAGTTTCCATCTTTTCTGAAATATAAGGCAGCCCCATCCTTACGAATACCAGTCCTTCTATCCAAATAAGTCCTCCGCTTATTGCCGGAAGGTTCCTGGTAGGTAGCGGACCGTAAAAGTCAGACACAAGTGAAATTATTTGCACCGTCTATAACTGGAGGGTTGGCAGATGCCCTTGCAGAGTTCTACTAGTAATACGTATAAGTTAGGAAATTTTGTTAGTAGTTATATTAATCCTTGCTGGTTTAATCCTATTTTGCGGGGATTCGAAACTCGAAATATATTATTATTATTATTATAGAAACGGATGAAAATACTACATTTTTACGTGGATTCAAATAGATATTAAAGAGATTGTGAACAACAGGGATAGGAAAAGATAAGCACTTGTGAACAACATATATAGATAATGATAGTTCCATGTGACCACAAGGGATAGAGTCAGTGATAGGGAAAGATAGGTAGTTGGGAACACCAATGATAGAGTCAGGGATAGAAAAAGATAGACAGTTGTGATGCAAAGTGTGAATTTGGGAAGGATTGAATATTTCTATCTTTTCCTATTCCCTGTGGTCCCTATATTACCCTATTTGCAGCCCATAAAGGATCTTTAAACAAATTTATAATAAGATCAAAGCTTCCAAGAGTCAAGCATTTTGAAAAAATAGCTAAAATCAGGCAATTTCTGTAAGAAATAACTGTAAAAAATAATCAGGGCTGCCACATAATCACTATTAGTGACTTTTTCCTCAAATCACTTCTTAGTCACTTTTTTAAATGAAAATATCTCATTAGACACTTTTCTTTCCATAAATTAACTTATGGGTTAATCACTATTCAATTCAGGTCTATACCTATTTCTGAATTCTCTTGAATTCTTTTCAAATATTTCAGGGTAGTTTTAAAGATTCCGAGAAATTTTTAATAGATTTCAATAATTTGAAGGGAATTTAAAGATTTTAATTTATTTTAAAAACTTCTAAGGCATTTTCAAGAGCTTTTAACTTGAAATATTTTAGGAAATTTGTTTATTAATTTTATTAATTTGAAGGGATTTCAAAGCTTTTTAAATATTTTAGGATAAAGTATTTACTAGAATTTCAGAAGATATGGAACGATTTTACAGGACTTATAAGGTTTTAAGATATTTTTAAAGATTTCACGTTATTTTATTAGATTTCCGAGGGTTTCAATGATTCTAGGGGATTTTATAATATTTTAGTGTATTTTAAATAATTCATTCACGAGTATTTCGTAGGGGTTTAAAGATCTGAAGAGATTTGGAATTCACCCTGAATTCTTAATAATCTATCCTTATTTCTTTGACATTTTCTTGAATGTTATGAATTCTCTTGAATTCTTCTAGGTTTACTCAATTCTACTTAATTCAATTGATTTTTTTGAATTTTTAAAAGTTGTCATTTAATTGATTCTGACGCTCAATTTATAAAATGATTAAAGGATTTGAAATATTTCAATAGTATTTTTTTCTAAATGGATTTTAGTAATTTAATGCGATTTCAAAGGATTTGAAATGTTTAAGGGTATTGTAAAAGATTAGCAGGTATTTTCAAGAGATTTAAAAAGTTTCAAGGGATTTCAGAAGATATCAAAGGATTTGAAATATTTTAGGAAATTTTAAAAGATTCCCGGAACTTTTTTTAAATTTATTTCAATAGTTTGAAGGGATTTCAAAGAATTTGGAATATTTGAGGTGTTCCAAAAGATTTCAAGGCATTTTAAAGAGATTTGTACAATTTTATGGGATTTCCAAGGGTTTTAATAATTTTAAGGGATTTAAAAAAATTTGCATGCGGTTTTAAAGAATTTCGAAAGATATGGAAGGATTTTACAGGACCTGTAAGGCTACAGGATATTTTAAAATATTCCAAAGGATTTTATAGAATTTCCGGGGATTTCAATGATTTTATGGGGTTTTAAGGGATCTCAAAGTATTTTAATCAATTTTCCAAGCTTTCTGGAAATATCAAATGTCATAGAATTTCACGGGATTTTATGATATTTTAATGGATTTTAAAGAATTTATTCAAAAGAAGTGAGGGATTTCGTAGGCTTTCCAAGATTTCAAGAGATTTTAAATATTCTTTGCAACTCATTTTGAATTCGACCTGAATTCTTATTAATTTATCCTGAATTTTTTTAAATCCTTTCGAATTCTTCTAAATTCACACAATTTTACTCATTTTAGTAAATTTTTCGAAAGTTTTGTTTTATTCATCTTGAAGTTTTTAAAATTCACCTTAAACAATCATAAATTCTGAGTGTAAAATTTTGGGATGAAAAATTATTTGAAAACTTATCTTTCTTAGTTGAACATTTAACTATTTTGGTAGAAAGTTTAACCATTTGGTTTCGGTTTGAAAATTCAACCGTTTTGTGGAAACTTCATGTATTTTGTTAAAAATTCATCTTTTTCAGTAGAAAATTATTTTTCTTTTTTGAAAAATTGTCTGTTTGGCTATGGATTCAACTATTTTTTGCAAAATTCGTCTTTTTGGGTTCATTTTAACTGGTAAAAAATTATTTTATTTTTTTGTTGAAAACTTATCTTTTGTAGTTGAATATTCAAATATTTGGTTAAAAAATCAACTTTTCTGTTAGAAAATTGATATTATTTTTCGAAAATTAATTTTTATGGTCGTGGATTAGGGCGGAGTGAAAATGATCAAATTAGTCGAATGGTTTGAGCTGTTCGAAAAAAATGTGTGGGTTGACTTTCGAAAAAAGTAAAAAAAAAATATATAATCGGTTAATATCTTCTGTTTTCTTTTTTAATTTGAAAATTCCAAAAAATTTCCCTATTGCTTCGAAAATTATGGCGAATTTTGTCTATGTACAGTTTTAGCTAGTGAATAATAATAAAAAATAGCGTGCTTCTTTGATTCAAGCTGGAAAAAATTCATGTTCGACGTATTCAACTTTTTTTTAAGTACGTGCATAGGACTCAATCTAAAAAAAAAACATGTTTTTTGGACATTTTCCAAAAATTCTAAGTCGAGCTTCTTTTCTTCAATAAATAATTTTTTATTACTATTCTCTAGCAAAAACTGTACATAGAAAAAATTCGCCATAATTTTCGAAGCAGTAGGAAAATTTCTTGGAATTTTCAAAAATTTGAATTCTCAAATAAAAAAATTAGAAAATTAATTTTCTTTTCTAAAAATTCATCTTTTTGGCTATTTGGTTAAAAATTCAACTTTTTCGGTAGAAAATTATTCTTTTTTTTTTTTTAATTTATCTTTAGGGTCGTGGATTCAACTATTTGGTTGAAAGTTCAACTATTTTGGTAGAAATTTCAACTATTTATTTAAAAAATCATCTACTTGGAGAAAAATGAACTTTTTTTTAGGAATTCATAACGTTCGTTTGAAAATTCAACTGCTTTGTAGGAAATTAATGTCTTTTGTTGAAAATTCATCTTTTTCAGTAGAAAATTAATATTTTTTAAAAATTCATCTTCAGGGCTGTGGATTAGGGCGGAGTGAAAATGATCAAATTAGTCGAATAAAAAATAGCGTACTTCTTTGATTCAATCTGAATAAATTTCATGTTCGACATATTCAACTTTTTTTAAAATGCGTGCATAGGACTCAATCTAAAAAAAACATATTTTTTGGACATTTTCCAAAAATTCTAAATTGAGCTTTTTTTTCTTTAATAAATAATTTTTTATCATTATTCTCTAGAAAAAACTGTACATAGAAAAAATTCGCCATAATTTTCAAAGCAGTAGGAAAATTTCTTGGAATTTTCAAAAATTTGAATTTTCAAATAAAAAAAGAGAACAGAAGATATTAACTGATTTCAAAATTTTTGTTCTCACTTTTTTTCAGTTGTAAATCCACACATTTTTTTCGCCCAGCTCAAACGATTCGACTAGTTTGATTATTTTCACTCCGCCCTACTCTGGATTCAACATTTCGTTAAAAATTCAACTATTTTGGTAAAAAATTCAACTATTTATTTTAAAAATTATCTACTTGGTACAAACTTAACTTTTTTGTTAAAAATTCATAGTGTTGGTTTGAAAATTCAACTGCTTTATAGAAAATTAATGTATTTTTTTGAAAATTCGTCTTTTTCGGTGAAATCATAATCTTCTTTTTGGAAACCGATCTATTGGCTCTAAATTCAACTATGTGGTTGAAAATTTAACGATTTTGATAGAAAATTCAACTATTTACTCGAAAAGTTATCTACTTGATAGAAAATTAACTTTTTTGTTAAGAATTGTAAGTGTTGGCTTAAAAATTCGACTGCTTTATAGGAAATTAATGTATTTTTTTGAAAACTCGTCCTTTTCGGTGGAAAATTAATCTTCTTTTTTTGAAAACAGATCTTTATGGCTCTAAATTCAACTATGTCATTGAAAATTTAACTATTTTGGTAGAAAATTCAACTATTTACTCAAAAAGTTATCTACTTGGTAGAAAATTAACTTTTTTGTTAAGAATTCATAGTGTTGGTTTGAAAATTCAACTGCTATATAGAAAATTAATGTATTTTGTTAAAAATTTATCTTTTTCGGTAGAAAATTAATCTTCCCTTTTAAAAAATGATCTTCATGGCTCTAAATTCAACTATTTGGTTGAAAACTTAACTATTTTGGTAGAAAATTCAACGACTTATTCGAAAAAGCATCTACTTGGTAGAAAATTACCTTTTTTAATGTATAGAATTCCTGAACATATGAACAGGAATCCAACAACCAAATTTGGACAACCACCATAAAATGCTCATATTGTAATTAAAAAAAAAACTTCTCCTTAAAGAAAAAAAATTTTCTTTGGACATTTTCTTTTTTCTTTTGTCCAAAAGTAGATAGGCAGGGCCGATTCTAATTACAAATTCCTACCTTACCGACATCGAGGAGCTTCTACCCTGTAGTAGTTCATGTCCGTGCTAAGCTTCTTCATTCTCGAAGGTCCCTGCTGACGTCAGAGAATAATAATAATATTGCACAATTGTAAGAGACAAATTGATGTCAACAGGTTCAAGGTTATTACGAGAAAAACAAGAATGATTTATTGCTTCCTTATAGATAAAACATTCATTTTTAATGCGCAAATATACAGTAATGTCGAGAAACGAATTTTACGTGTTTCTACGTATAGAACATTGTTGCATCATATGATGCAATATTGTGCAATGTCACGAAAACGAATTTTATGTGCTTCGCGACATTGCGCAATATTGCATCATGTGATGCAACAATCTTCTAGAATATTCTACACTATAATCGACACGTTCGGGATATCATTTTTGCAACGCACAATGTGATGCGTCATTACAATAAACTTGAAGCTCTTGACGAAAGAAATTCTTTCGAGAAATTGCGCAGTATAATTTTCATGATGCCATCAAGAATATTCTAGAATATTTTGTACATTAAATGAATGTTTTATCTATAAGGAAGCAATAAATCATCCCTGTTTTTCTCGTTATAACCTTGAACGTGTTTCTACATGAATTCGGCTCTTATAATTCTTAAACTGCAGTAGCTATCGGATACAACCTGATCCGTGAGAATCAATCAAATTTATATAGACGAAAACAGGATGTCACATCAAATTTCACATATATACGCCTGTATATTTGCGCATTAAAAATTAATGTTTTATCTATAAGGAAGCAATAAATCATTCTTGTTTTTCTCGTAATAACCTTGAACCTGTTTACATCAATTCGGCTCTTACAATTGTGCAATATTATAATTATTCTGTGCCGTCAGCAGGGACCTTCGAGAATGTTCTAGAAACTTAGCACGGACATGAACCACTACAGAGCAGAAGCTTCTCGATGTCGGTAAGGTAGAAATTTGTGATTAGAACCGGCCCTGTCTATCTACTTCCAAATAGAAATTTTTTTTGAAGGAATTTTTTTTTTCAATTACAATAGGAGCATTTTATGGTGGTTACCCAAATTTGGTCGTTGGATTCTTGTTTTTATTTTCAGGAATTCTATACATTTACTTGAGTATTGGACGTTAAATAGGATTTTGAATTATATTTAATTCTAATTTAAATTTGTTTAAATTTTAATTACCTTTCTCGTTGAAAATTCATAGTGCCGGCCGGAAAATTCAAATATTTGCGTGAAAAATTCATGTATTGCTTTAAAATTCGTTGTTTTAAATAAAAATTATTCTTCTGTTTTCAAAAGTCATCATTTTGTATGAGGATTCAAATATTTTGTTAAAAACTCGTGTTTTAAGAAAAAAATTGTGCCTATCAAAATTGACCTTAATATAGAGGATAAAACATATATGTATATAGTAAATGTCAGCAGCGGAGATGCACTGAGCGAATTCTATTTCGCGTGTCACCGCACGATGTTCATAATAACGCCAGAGTTCACAGGTAATATGCTTCAGGAACACGTCAAGGAATCTCTGGTAAACATCCAATTTTGTGGCCAATTCGTTACCTCCCTCACCTGACCTGGGACAAGACAACGTATTTGGGACAATAGCTCTCTCCTGGAAATTACTTCGTTACCATGAATTTCTGTGCCAACCTCACATAAATTATATAGGGCAGATTGGAGATCTTAAACTTCATAATTATAATTTACAAAAGCCTAACTGGATATTGCTCAGCATATTCAGTGACCCTCTTGAATTCAATATGGCACCCAGGAAAAATAATAATTGGGTAAAATAATTGAAAAAAAGAATTCCTGAATAACTTTCCACTAAATATTATTGATAAACAAAAAATATAATATATTAAAAGAACTTGATAACAAAAACAGAATTAATAACTCTAATAACATTATTAAAAAAGAATTCGATCCTAAAAACACTATTACTATTCCACACTATGGTAAAATTTCACCACTTATATAATAATATTAGTGATAATATTTCTCATTTTTTCTTTTTGGATGAGATTGAAGTTTTGCATCAAGAGAATCATCCTATTAAAAAAGCCTTTGCTGAAATGGTTTTCATTAAAAAAGAACTGGATAACTGTCTCAATAAAATCGCTGATATCGACCATCTTAATGAATCTTACAATTCTATTCTAGAATTATTTAAAAAAAATTTATAACAAATTCCTAAAAATAGAGTTCTTCTCTTGAATTTTCTTGCAATATTGAATACAAAAATTTAACTTATCTTGCTTGTTTCTACTTCTTAAATAACCGTTTTTAACTCTTCAGCCGTTATATTACTTTTCAAATTTTGGCGCCCTTTTCTTCACTTCTACTGTATGTTAGGTTAGTTGATTTTCCTGAACAGTCACTTTCGGAGTTATCTTTATGTGAGCAGGATGCCTTTTCATCCTGCGCCCATAATAATAAAAAATATATTTTTTAAATTTATAAATTTTATTTTGTTAACAGTCTGTTATAAATTATTTAAATTTCATTCGCCACACACATTTTTTGGAGTATTTTTTTTAATTGAAATATGGTAACTATAATTCTTCATTATTTTGAACTTAACCTCTATCTTTATTATGATATTATTATTAGCTAATCAAATTATAATGTTCTTTTAAAGAAATTTCATACATTATATTTTGATCTACATCTGTTGATATATATTTTTAAATTTACTAGTGACTTTTTAAATTGATCTCAATTATTGTACTTTACATCAAAAAGATGACTAGGACTTTTGTGACTATTTCGTAAGTGGGTCATTTACACCTTTTTTTGAAAATTGTTCATATTAATATATTAGTAAGATTATTATCACATTTTTTTAGATTTATAAAAATTGATTCCCCTGATGATGGAAATGGTGTATTTCAGAAACGTTGAGTTTTTAAGATTTTAATCAACTTGTCCGATATTTTGAATATTTTTTAATTCAAATTGAATTCTTCTGAATTCACTTGTATTCATATTGAATTTATTTTAATTCCTTTGAGCTTACTTAATATTATGAATTCTTCTTCATTCGTTTCAATGTATTATGCAGTGCTTTTAAACTCTTTTAAATTCTTTTAAATTCTTTTAAATTCCTGAACATCTTAATTTTCCGAATTCCCTCAATCATCTGAATTTTTTGAATTTGTGTAATTTCCTTCATTCGTGTCATTTTCTGAATTCTGAGAATTCCCTGAATTCCAACGACTTCGAAATAATGCCAATAACTCTTAGGAATTGAGAAGAATTGAAATAATTCAGGGATTTCAGAAAATTCAGGGAATTTCAGGCATCCCGATTATTCCAGGAATTGATGCAATTCACAGAATTTAAGGATTTCAGAGAATTCAAAAAATTCAGATTCACTGAACGCAAAATATTCCAGGCATTCAGAGAATTTAGGGAAATACAAATATTCGAGAAATTAAGGAAGTTCTCTATATTCAAGAATTTCAGGGAATTCAAGAAATTTAAAGAGTTACAGGAATTCAAAGAGTTAAAGAAATTTAAAAAATTCCGAATGTTTAGGGATTTTCGAAAGTTCAAGGACTTTAACAAATACAAGGAATTATAAGATTTTCGGTAATTCAGAGAATTAATGGAATTTCGAATATTCAAGGTATTTTAGGAATTAAAAATATTTCAGGAAGGCAGGGATTTTCAGGAATTCATAATATCGAATTAATTTCAGGAAATTCCTTTCTGAAATTAAGGATTTTTGAGACTTTAAGGATTTCAGAGAATTTAAAGAATTCTTACATTTTTGGTAATTCAGCGAATTGATGGAATTACGCATATTCAAGGAATTTTGATGATTCGCCATATTCAAGGAATGTAGATAGATTTTCTGGAACTCAGAGAATTCAATAATTTCAGGGCATTCCAAATATTCTAGAAATTTAGAAAATTGCAAATGTTAAATAAAGTCAGTGAATTCCGAATATTTAAGGATTTGAGGATATTCAAGGAATTTTAGGAATTTAGAACATTCCGGAAATTTAAAGATATTCGAAGAAGTCAACGGTTTCAGGGAATTCAGAGATTTTAAAGCATATAGGGAATTGACGAAATTTTAGGAATTCCAGGAATACAAGGAATTTCTGGAATTTGGAATATTTAAAGAATTATCAATAATCAAGCAATTCAGAGAACTCAGAATGTTCAAGGATTTCAACGAATTCAGAAAACTCGAACAATTCAAGGAATTTAGACTATTCAAGGATTTCTGAAAATTTAGAAAATTCAAAATCTTTAGGGAACTCAAAGAATTTCAGGGATTCAGAGATTTTAAAGCATATAGGGAATTTACGAAATTTTAGGAATTCCGAGAATACAAGGAATTTCTGGAATTCGGAATATTTAAAGAATTATCAATATTCAAGCAATTTAGGGAACTCAGAATGTTAAAGGATTTCAAAGAATTCAGAAAACTCAAAGAATTCAAGGAATTTAGACTATTCAAGGATTTCTGAAAATTTAGAAAATTCCAAATCTTCAGGGAACTCAAAGAATTTCAGGGATTCAACAAATTAAGAATTCCTAATAGCCAAGGAATTCGAATAATTTAGAGAATTTGAGGCATTCAAACTCAGGTTATTCAAAAACTTCAGGGAACTCAAAGAATTTCCAGGATTTAAGAAATTCAGAAAGTTCTGAATATTCGAGGATTTTAGGATATTCAAAGATTTTCAATAATATAGGAAATTCTGGGAATTTAAGGAATTCGGAGATTTTGAGGAATTCGAAGAATTCAGGATATTCAACAAATTTGAGGATTTTAGGGAATTCATAGATTTTTAGGGATTCCAAGGCATTTAGAAAATTCAAGGAATTTCAGAAATTAAAAATATTCCAGGAATTCAGGATATTGAAGAAATGCCAGGATTTTAGATATTTTCAGAGATTTAAGAGAATTTAAGGATTTTAGAGAATTCAAGTAATTTCAGAAATTCAGAATATTCAGGGAATTAATTGAAACCAGATTATTATTTTGATTCAAGGAATTCGGGAAAATCAAGAATTTCCGGGAATTCAAGAAATTAAAGGCATTCAAAATATTTGAAGAATTTAGAATATTCAAGGATTTTACGATTTTCATGGTATTTCAGGAATGTAGGAAATTCCGGGAATTCAGAGATTTTCAGACATTCGAAGAATTCAGGATATTCAAGAAATTCAAGGATTTTAGAAAATTCAGAGATTTTTAAGAACTCCAAATTAAAAAAAATTCAAGTTATTCCAGAAATTTAGAATATTCAAGGAATTCCGGGAAATCAGATTATTCATGTATTTTAAAGAATTCGAAGAATTCAAAGATTTCAGAGAATTCAAGGAAATGAAGGAATTCAAAATATTTGAGGAATTATGAACATTTTAGGAGTTCAGGAAATTCAAAATCTTCAGGGAACTCACAGAATTTCAGGGATTTAAGAAATTCAGGGAATTCCGAATATTCAAAGATTCTAGGATATTCGAAGAATTTTAGGAATTTAGGAAATTCAAGTATTTTTAGGGATTCTAAAGGATGTAGACAGTTCAAGGGACTTCAGAAACTTAAAATATTTAAGGAATTCAGGAAACTTAGATAATTCAAGGATTTTAAAGAGCTCACAGAATTAAAGGGATTAATTCAAAGGAATTCAATGTGAAATAAAAAAACTTTATAACAATATACTAAACCAGATATTTATTTGTTTATTGGAATATTTGTTTGAAAACCTTAATTCACCTGAATCAAAAATATCTTTCAAGAAAAAAAGTTTGATTTAATTTAAGTTGAAGTGGTCCTTTTTCTTATTTATTCCCTTTCAGTATTTTATTAACGGTCAGTATTTATTAATTATTTAGTCAATATTAGATTATTTCTAAAATAGAAGTGAAATAAAATTAAAAATTTTGTGCCTACATTACACTCTCTCATTACCATTTTGATTCAAAAGAAGTCAAGTGTTTCAAAGTGCTTTATAAACACTTAACAGCCACCTTCCAACAACAGCTCTCGAAAAACAAAAGAGGAGACTTTACGCTGGGCACTCAGAGCTAAAAAGCAGAACACAGAATTTCAAACTAGATAAACCGGTCAGTTTTAATGGAACGGAAGCAAAAGTGAAGTGTTCCTAAATAATTAATACGTAACGCTGGTACTTTTGTAGAGAAATATTTTTGAATTAAAATTTGTATTTTTAATTGTTCCTTTTCCTAAATTATGTATAATGGTTTATTAGGGCATTCAGGAGAATACTTAGACATTCTTTTACACGCCTGACGCGTTTGAGGCAATTTGAAGAAATTAACAGTGTAGTATTAAAAGGCACATTAAATGGCTATCTTACATTTAATTTTTATTTTGATCTAATTAATGATGTATAATTTTACAAAATATTAAGAATAATGATTTTATGTCATATATTTGAAAAGTCAAATTTTCGAGCGAAAATGACGAATTTTGTACAAAACAGTTGAATTTTCAACCCTAGAATATTAATTCTAAACAAAAAAGTTAATAGAAAACGAATTTTCAACACAGAAGATTAATTTCTTACTAAAAAGACGAATTTTCAACAAAATACATCAAATATTTTACAAATACTTGAATTTTCCACGCAGAAGATTAATTTTCTAGCAAGAAAAACGAATTTTTAACAAATTACATAAATTTTCGATTAAATAGTTTAAACAATAAATGTGATGCTAGTTTCTAAAAATGTCAAACTAAATAATGAAATTTCTAAACCCAAAAATATCATTTATTAACAAAAAATGACGTAGTTAAATTTTTATTAGGGAAAATTAATTTCCCATGAAAAACGAATTTTTTCAATGGAATTTCATTTTGTAACAAATAGTTGAATTTTCTACCATAGAGTTAAATTTTTGAGTAAAAAAGTCGAATTTTCTACAAAACTGTTATACGCGGCTTGCATAGAGCGAGACTCTTTTATTGGTAGATTTACAACACTCTCGCAGACGGCGTTCATTCATTCAGTCGGCAAACATCTTAAATTTCTAATAACTAGCTATTAGACCTTAGACTAAGAGAGAGAGAGAGAGGGAGAGAGAGAGAGAGAGAAGATAGCCTCACCGCGGCGAAAGAAGGTACTGTGTGAAGTGACTTCAGCAGTGACGTCGGCGAGGTAACAAGGCCAGTGGAGACGAGAGTCACGAGTACAGCGTCCGCGTAGCTCAACGTGCGCATCTCCCTCCACCGACTTTGTACCCTCTCTACGCAACTTCCACGCAATGCCCACGCAGCCTCCTCGTTAAAAAGGTGCGCACTGGCCCAGAACGTCAGTTGTTTGGGACCTGGCTACCAGCACCCTCACAAAAAACCCTACAGCTGGATACCAGCCAAGGTGTTCGCACAAGAAAATCCGTTGTAGTGCGCTGGTAAAGTCTCACGAACGTGCCGTCCGCGCACGAACACATAACGCCAACCAATCGCGTGCAACCTGTCGTGCTGCTACGGTCCGTAGCAGCACTTACTGAAGTGCGTTGCGAACTAGTTAAGTAGCGAGGTACTTGCGTGCGTCACAGCTCGGAAGGCAGCAGCACGACAGGTTGCACGCGATTGGTTGGCTTTATGAGTTTGTGCGCGGACGGCACGTCCGTGAGACGTCTCCAGCGCACTGCAAAGGATTTTCTTGTGCGAACACCTCCATAGGTATCACGAGCAAGTCATTGCCGTGACTCTCTCCAAGCGATTACTGAATACCAAGACTCCCCCCTGCTCTCTCTCTCCGCCCCTCTCTCTCTCCAAGGGAACGTACAGCTGGTTGCTAGCCATAGATTTCACGAACGAGTCATCACCGTCGCTCTCACCTGGGAGATTACTGATTTCTCCACGTTTGAAACTTCGAACATATTCTGTACACCATGGCAAGCAAAAAGATCTAATAAAAGAAATCAAACGAAACGTATATTTTTGGTAACTCAATTCCCCCCCCCCTCTCCAGCTAACGGGCTAGCTGGTATACCAGCCCGCCCGTTTCCGCTGAAACAGCTGGTATACCAGCTCTTTCAGCCGACATACTGACTAACTTCACCCCTTTCCTACTAACTAACAAATTAAATCTCCACTAACCAAGCACTCTTCGATAGGAAAAGAGATAAAAAATCTAAAACGTCCGCTCAACTACGACATCATTCTACCTCCCTCACAATCTTTCCTCGAGATCCCTTTTCCACCAGCTATCTCCTTCTAATCCTACAAGACACATCACACCCTCCTTCCACCTCCCTCGATATCTCTCCTCTCACTCTCTCCTCTGATGTTCTCGAGATCCCTCTTCTACTCGCTATCTCCTTCTATCCTCTTAGACACATCACTTTCACCTTCCTTGATATCCTTCCTCTCACTCTCTGCCATGGTGCTCTCCAGATCACTCTTCCTCCCGCTATCTCTTTCTGTCTGAAGAGATAGGCACACCTTCACCCCCTTCCACCTCCCTCGACATCACCCCTCTCACTCCCTCACGGGAGTTTCCTTCACCTATTCCTGCCCCCCCCCTTAGAGATAGTTCAATCTCACTCTATCTTATAAGATAGAAATCCATTTCCCCTGAAGTCTATCCTTCTTACTATTAACCAACAAATACCACCCAAAAGTAAGGAGCATATCAATTGGCTTCCCACGTTGGACGCCAATTGATATGCTCCTTACTTTTGTGGGATATATGTTCGTAGCATTAAGGAGGATAATCTTTGGGGGTAATGGGTTTCTATCTAGTAAGATGGAGTGAGAATGAACTATCTCTGGGGAGGGGGAGAGAAGGACAGGAATGTGAGAAGGGGAACTCGCGAGAGGAAGTCCAGTCGGGCCATACTTTTTGGTTCCTCGTTCCGGCTGGTAGGTAAAGATTTCGCACCCAATTCTTTTGAATGCCGGCAGTCGGCTAAATTCCTAGGCAGTCGGCCGAATTCCTAGATTTGCTAAATGCCTACGGCCAAGGATCGAAACCTCTTAGGTTGGACCTTGAGGGTCCTACCAGCACCAGCATCCTTAAGGGACCGGTTCCGGACCTTTTAAATTCTCAAGGATTTAGGTCTGAACCCGAACCCTATAATTCCTTAAGGGTCCGGGTCCAGAACTTTCAAATTCTGGAAGATCCAGGTCCCAATTCGAACCCTTCAATTCCTTAAGAGTCCGGGTCCGGACCTTTCAAATTCTCAACGATCCATGTCCAAACCCGTACCCTTTAATTCCCTGAGGGGCCGAGTACGAACCTTTTAAATTCTTAAGGATCCAGGCCCGAAGCCGAAAGCTTTAATTCCTTGAGGGTCTGGATCCGAAAATTTCAAATTCTCCAAGATCCAGGTCCGATCTCAAACCCTTTAATTCCTTGATAGTCCGGGTCTGGACCTTTTAAATTCTTAAGAATCCAGGTCCGAACCCAAACTCTTCAAATCCTTGAAGGTCCGAGTACGCAACTTTCAAATTCTCAGGGATCCAAGTCTGAACCTGGACCCTTTGATTCCTTAAGGGTCTGGGTCCGTGCCTTTTAAGTTCTTAACGATCAAATCCGGATCCTTTAATTCCTTGAGGGTTCGAGTCCGAAACTTTTTAATTCTTAACGATAGATCGGAACCCGGACCCTTTAATTCCTTAAGGGTCCGGTTCCAGGCCTTTCAAATTCCTAAGGATCCAGTTACGAACCTGGACCCTTTAATTCCTTAAGATCCGGACCCGGACTATTTATATCCTCAAGGACCGGTTCCGAATCTTATGGTTCCGGGTCCGAAAAAATAAAATGGTGCAGTAAAGTTGAGTTGACTCAGAAATAATTTAGAGAATTTGCACATGTTTGACACATAGGCACTGGAGGCTTCTAACAAGCATGTGAGATAATTAAAGGAAAACTTAGCAAAAAATATTTCAGCCGAAAATTCTGTATTCAACAATGGTCGTTAAGAATTTTTCTGGTTTTGCTTTCTTTTTAGGAAAAATTTGCAATTCTTATTTAGTCCTGATGTTCTAGGGCTTATTTTATTCCTTGGAAGATGCAATAGAAATCTCTGTGATACATTATCATTTTCGAAAATGTTTAAAAGAAAAATGTGGTTTACAAAAATAACAATTGTATGATTTCTCAACCAAATTTTCTTAGATAAAAACTTACTAAAGGGATTCGTAGAGTATTTTTTAAGAAATAAAATGAGCCCTATAAAATGAGCGGTAAACGTTGGATTTCCTTGGAGTAGTTAAATGCTGAAATTCAGAGGTGCACTTGTTTCCACCCAGTAGCGCGAAAAGTAACTAATTAGCATAGTACGTTGAATTCTCTCAAAAACCACTGCAGAGTTGTAGATATAACAAGTATGGCAGTATGCGCATTGTCTGTTGAATTCCGCCCAAATTTTTTTTTCTTTTTTGAAATTCTTACCCAAATACCATGCCATATTCGATCCACGTTCAGGGAATGTTCCAGTGGAACATTGGGAAAATTCCCGCAGAATATTGTATCTACTTCTTAGGAACATTAAAATGTCCTACCGACAAATTTTCAAGGACTTTTTATTTTACGACATTTATTTTAAGAAAATATTTCAAAAGATTCCAAAGAATTCCAAAAGATTTTATAAATTATCAAAAAAGAATCTGGAAAATTGAAAGGCAATTTTTTAAATTTTTTCCATAACTTTTTCAAAATTTTAGGAAAAATTTAAATTATTTTAAAAAATGTTTGAAAGTTTTTACAAAATTTCAAAATTAGTCATAGAATACGAGTCAAAAATTACTTTTTACATTTAATTATTTTGTTTTGTTTTTATACTAGTTGTTTCTAATAAATGAATCATTACTTTAAATTGATAATAATGAGATGTTCAAATACATTGTTTAAACATTTTATTATTGTTTATAGAATTTCTTTCTTAGAATAGAGTGAGAAAGAATAAAGTTAGAAAGATTTAAAAGTCATAAAAAACCGCGGTTTTCAAAAAATTGTCAACCTGTTATTAATTTTTCATTCAGAGGAAGGCAATGATTAATTAAATTTAACAGAAATAATTGTTTAAAACAATTATTATTATGTACCACAATACTTTCTTAGAACCATGCTAGAAAGCACAGTTATTCCTAAAATTTTCCACCTTTGTCCACTTTTCAATAAAACTGATATTTAAGAATTAAGAATTATATTAAGTTATTAATTATATTAATTATATTAATGATATATTTTATATATTATATCAAGAATTAATAAAAAAAAGAATTAAGGATAACAAACATAACGGTTTGAACAATTTATTATTGTTCACAACTATCTTCTCTTAGAGTAATGCTAGAAAGTTACAGGTTTTTCTGAAATATTAGGCTTCTCTTTGTCTTTTTAGTGAGGAACAATTAATGAATATTAATATAAATAAAAAGGCTCTTAGTAACTGCTCAAGGAAAATTTACATTTATTATTATTCATACAGAAAATTCTAAAAATATTTCAAATATGTGTTTTATTTCAGAAAAATATATTCATAAAAAAGAAAAGATTTTTTGAAAAATTATTTTCTCTGAGGTTTATTTATTATTTGTTCATAAATGAAAAGCCGAAGGAATTATCTAGGAGAAGATAGTTATAAACAATAATAAATTGTTTGAACAATTACTTTTGTTAAATTGTATTATTAATTACGTCGGTCTAAGTGAAATGTGGACAAAAAGTTGCATATTCCAGAAAAAGCCACAACTACGTGGCATTACTAAAGAAAAAGATAGGTATAAAGAATAATAATTTTCCCCAACAATTATGTTCATTAATTTCAATAACAAATACCCTCATTTTAAGTGAGAAGTGGACACAAAGTAGAAAATTTGAGAAAAAATTGTAATTATCTAGCAATACTATAAGAGCAGATCGTTACATATAAAATAGTAAGTTGTTTGAACAATTACTTTTGGTAGCTTAAATTAATTATAACTTCACACTAACTAAAAAATTGAAAATAATTTAAAAATTCGAAAAAAACCGCGACTTTCTAACAATTATCTAAGGGAAGTTTGTTATAAACAATGATAAATTGTTTAAATAATTAGGGTTGTTAATTTCAATTAATTATCACCTCGCTCTAAGTGAATAGTGCACAAAAAGTTAAATATTTCAGAAAAAAACAACTTTCTATCATTATTCAAAGAAAATATTATTAAAAACAACAATAATACATTGTTTAAAGAATTTATGTAAATATCGAATTATTAGCATAAAGTATTATTTTATGTACTGGAAATAGTTTATATCAAGAAAACCGGAAAATAAATGATAATTAGTGTTGAAAACTCACAAAACCAAATTTTTGACTTATGGGGTTTTTGGGGACCCTGTAAAACCGACTTATGGGGGGCGATATTGAAAAAGTAATTATCCATTCGCATTCGATAGAAAATTTGGAAGAGAAATGTTGAGTTTCAACTCGATTCATGTAATATTGACGATTCAGAATAAAATGTGCAAAAACGTATTATTTTCTTATGGGAAATGGATGTTAAACTTCATGGGGCTTGCGGAACCTCGAAACATAATTTGTTTGTTAACAAAGAAAAATTCATTAATTTTTTGTGGGTTCAAACAAATTGCAAGGCGATGTGCATGCAAATTCGAAAACAAAATTCCAATGCGTTTTTGGAACACCCTACTGATGATGCTAGTTTTTCAAACAAACTTTTCCCCTAAAAACTCTTACTTCTTTGTGAATTTCTTATAAGATTGGGCCAACTTTGCCAACCCGGATAACGATTTTCCTCTCATAGAATATGCATTCTTGGAAGTACTAAAATCTTCACCTGAGGGATTTCCATTCGCTGTGGGGATATTAATTTAAGAGCATAGTATACCAATTGAGGTTACATAGTTTAGTTAAGTTCGTACATATATCTACAGATTCCCATTCCAGGGTCCTGGCAAATTAAACCGTGACCATCTGAATTTCCGCTGCGGTAAATTGGAACCTCTCGATCATAAATTGGATTGGCAGAATTGAAGCCATTTGGACTATCCGGTCAAGAGGTTGTTGATTGTATTGCAAGCACTGATGGGTTAGTTACTTTTGAAAGTAACTAGTTATTGATGATGTCACTGTTTCAAAATGTAACTTTTCCCTACTTACTAATTTGAAAAAGAAGTTACTATCGTTACATCTTCAGTTACTTTTGTATTTTCAAATTTAAGGCAGAAAATAATTTGTAACGAAAAATACTAATTTCGAATAAATCTCTATTTTTTAAAAGTTTTTGAAGACAAATTAGATTTGTGGTATTTCACACTACTAAGGTGACTGGGCCTGGGCCTTGCGCAACCCGGTACCGCGAGTTTTTAGGAAAACATGTTCGTTGGCGGCGTCTAGCTTAGTTTTCGAACACAAAAGGAAATAGCTCGTAACCAAATAAAGACAATTTGAGGGCAAACGATGAGGGTAATGAGGTGAAAGAGGGCCTGGACCTTGCGCACCCCGGCACCGTGAGGTTCCAGGGAAACAAGTTCGTTGGCGGCGTCTAGTTTAGTTTGTGAACACAAGAAAAGAAAAACACAAAAAGAAGTACCGCGTAACCAAATAAAGACAATTTGAGGGCCTTGCGCAACCCGGTACTGCGACTTTTTAGGAAAACAAGTTCGTTGGCGGCGTCTAGTTTAGTTTTCGAACACACGAAGAGAAAAACACAAAAAGAAATACCGCGTAACCAAATAAAGACAATTTGAGGGCGCACGATGAGGGTAATGAGGTGAAAGAGCTAAGGTGAATGGGCCTGGGCCTTGCGCACCCCGGTACCGTGAAGTTCCAGGAAAACAAGTTTGTTGGCGGAATCTACTTCAGTTTTAAACCACAAGAAGTTAAAAACACAAAAATAAATACCGCGTGACCAAATAAAGACAATTTGAGGGCGTACGTTGAGGGCAATGAGGCGAAAGAGCTAAGGTAACTCGGCCTTGCGCAACCCGGTACCGCGAGATTCCAGGAAAACAAGT
>CAKNYM010052587.1:375269-392179 GCA_932195095.1 Andricus curvator
CAAATCAACATATCTTTTCTGTTCTTTCATCAACTTTGAATTATGTTCATGAAAAAAGTTTTACTATTAAAAACCGATTTTCAAAATATATAAATTACCATAACTTTCCTACTCTTCAATGAAATGTATTAAGATAATGTAGGTCAATCGATTCAATTCGAACCAGGGAATCTTTTATATCCTTGCTTCAACTTTGAATCATGCTAATGAAAAAAGTTTTACTATAAAAAACCGTATTTTTAAATATTACGCATTATCATAGCTTTCTTACTCTTCAATAAAATGTATCAATGTTATAGGTCACTCGATTCGTCTTAAATCAACACAACTATTTTATTCGCGCTTCAACTCTAAATTATGAGAAAGATAAAATTTTTACTATAAAAATCGATTTTAAATATATTATAAATGACGATAACTTCCTCACTCTTCGACAAAATGTATTAATATTATAGGTCAATCGACTCCTCTTAAACCAAGGAATCGTCTCTCGTCTTGCATCAATTTTGAATTATGTTAATGAAGAAAGTTTTACTATAAAAAACCAATTTCCAAATATATAAATTACCATAACTTCCCTACTCTTTAATCAAATGTATTAATATTATAGGTCAGTTTATTCGTTTCGAACCAAGGAATCCTTTATATTCTTGCATCAACTTTGAATTATGCTAATGAAAAGAGTTTTGCTATAAAAAAATCTATTTTAAAAATATTATTGAGTTCTAAAAAAAAAATGCAATGAATATTTTCAGAAATCCTTTTGTCAGTTTCAAGATATTAGTGGTGAAAATGAGCCCTCAAAATTTCATCAATTTATCTGATTTCAAGTTATCGTTTTCACAAAAAAGTGTGACATCCACACACACATCCGGACAATTACTTAGAACATTGTATTATACATTTTCAAATTGAGGAAGGTTTAATTGAATGAATTAAAAAATTTTGGAAAATTTTACCATCATAAAACTTCCTCTATGAGGAAGCAAAAAGTAACTAGTTAGAGGAAACTAGTTATTTCTCATCACTGATTGGGAGTGACACTCAGATAGGAGGAAGAGAAATTAGTTATTCATGGAAAAAGTATTTGAATTTCAATCATTATTTATGAAGCCAGTAATTGATTCGTTCCGGAATGAAATTAAGTCGAAATTAGCTAATCAGAATATGTGTGGGTTGATCGGTTCCTGGGTTGGGGGCAGGAATCGATTGGGGTTTTATGTCAACCCTGTAAATTAATTATACGAGAGGTGTCCTTAATGGAAATCGCGAGGAGGAAATCGTGCAGGACAGTAGTTCCACAGAGACAATCATCACATCCGAGGGAAATTAAGGTGTCTCATCGAATCGCTAAATTGAGATTCAGTGCGGCGCGGTTATTATCTGAACTTTTAACAGCGCCCACCTCATTCTGACGAATCGTTAATTACGTGTCAGACATAGCAATTAACAGATCAGTGATTTAAAAAAAATTTCGAGTTAGGATTTCTAAAAGCCGATATAATTATTACTAGTAAAATCAATCAATAAAATGATAATCACTTCCCAGACTTCAACCAATTAGTTGAATTTTCAAAGAAAAAGAAAAAATTAATTTTATAATAAACTGTTGGATTTACAACCAAATAGTTGAACTTCCAAGTAAAAGAAACCAATTTTCGAGTCAAAAAGAAGTCTTTTTTTTAAGAAACGACCATTTTCAACAAGAAAGTTAATTTTCAACCAAGAAAAATTAATTTAAAAAAAAAATTGTCTGCCAAAAAATATGCATTTTTCACCCAAAAGGACGAATTTTCTATCGAAAATGACCAAAAATATATCCAAAAAAGAATTTTCAACAACATAGTTGAATATTCAACGAAATAGTTAAATTTTTAACCAAACAGTTGAATTTTAGCCCAAATGGCCGAATCTTTAATTAAAATAAATTATTTTTCAACCAAGAATGGAATTGTTAAATTTTCATTAAAAAGAAATAATTTTGAACAAAAGACGAATTCTTTCAAAAACATTTGAATCATCAACCTGAAGAGGGACCTTCACAAAAAAAATCATTTTGTTCCAAGAAAGATCAATTTTCATCCAACTGGTTTAATGTTAAAAAAAATTAATTTTCAACCAAATAGTAGAACTTTCAGTAAAAAGAGACGAATTATCAAACAAATAGGTGGATTTTTAACTAAATAGTCGAATTCTCGAGTAAAAAAACGAATTTCTTTGAAGACAGTTCAATTTTCAGCAAAAAAGTTAATTTCGAATTAAAACAGATGAATTGAAAAAAAAACTTTTTAAAAGAATTTTTGACCAAAAAAGATGAATTTTTTCACAAAATAGTTGAATTTTCAAACAAATAATTGAATTTTCAACAAAAAAGTTAAATTTCAAACCAAATTGCCGAATTGTCAATTAAAATGAATCACTATTCAACCAAAAATGGAATACTTAAATTTTCATTTAAAAGAATTAATTTTTAACAAATAGACAAATTTCAACCAACTGGTTTAAAAAGAAAATTAATTTTTAATCGAACAGTTGCATTTACAGCAAAATAATAGAACGTTCAATAAGAAGAGAACCATTTTTAATTTTTTAATTTTATTTTTAAATTTCAAACCAAAAAATATGAATTAAAAAAAACTTTTTGACCAATAATATGCATTTTTAACCCAGAAAAACAAATTTTCTATCCAAACAAATGAATATATACGAGAAGAATAGTTAAATTTTTATTGAAGAACTAATTGAAAAAATAGAACTCTCAAAGCCAAGAAAACGAACTTGAAAAAAAAAGTTGAATTATCAACCTGAATTTTCTATCTAAAAAGACGGGGGTGTAACAAGACAGTTGAATTTTCAAGAAAAAAATGACTTTTTAACAAAATAGTTGAATATTCTACAAAATAGTTAAATTTTTAACCAAAAAGTTTAATTTTCAATTGAATAACTGAATTTTTGACTAAAATAAATCAATATTCAACCAAAAATTGAATAGTTACATTTTCAGTTGAAAATATTAATTTAAAAAAAAAAAAGGAATTTTTTAGAGAAAAAACGAATTTTTGAAAAAACAAAAAACGATTTTTCGAAACCAAAAAGACGAATTTACGAAAAAAAATGAATTTTGACCCTTAAAAGATGCAAATAGTCGAAATAAAAAAAATTCACTTCAACCACAAACAGTTGAATTTTTAACCAAATAGTCAAATCTTCTAGCCAGAAAGACGAACTTTTTAATAGATTTTTGAAGTTTAAACCCAGATCTTTTCTACCAAATCTGATGAATTTTTAATCCAAAAGTGATCTATCTATTTTTCAATCCGAAAAAATTACTTTTGTATATAATATTTGATTTTTCAAAAAAATAATTAAATGTTCAACCAAGTAGCTACGTTTCCAATCAGGAAGATTAATTTTCTACCAAAAAATTAATTTTCAACCAAATAGTTGAATTTTAAAGTAAAAAAAAATTTCAATTAAAAATGGACCCGTTAAGTTTGCATTTGAAAAAATTAATTTCCAATAAAAAAACTTTCCATTAGACAGTTAAATTTTCAATCAGGAAAATTACCTTTCTACGAAAAAAGACCAGATTAGATCAAAATAAATCAATATTCAACCAAATTGTTGAATTCCTAACTAAAAACGATGAATTTTCTACTAATCACAGAATAGTTAAATTTTCAACAACAAGAAAATGATTTTTCAACAAAATAGTTGAATTTTCAGGAAAAGAGGCAGGTCTTCAACTGATAAAATGAATTTTGAACCTAATGGTCGAAATCTTAAACAAAACAGATTAAACTTTGAGCACAAACAGGTGCATTTTTTACCAAATAGTCGAATATTCAAGCCAAAAAAAACATCTTTTTTTAAACAGTTGAATTTTTAACGCAAAATGACGATTATTTAACAAAGTAGTTGCATTTTCGAAAAGATAATTAAATTTTCAACAAAATAGTTCAATTGTCAACTAAAATGATGAATCTTAAACAAAAAAATTAATTTTCAACAAAGAAGTTCAACTTTGAACCAAGTAGTTTAATTTTCAATTTAAAAGGTTAATCTTCAAAGGAAAGTATAATAAATAGCTGATATTTCAACAAAGAAGGATTTTTATTGTAGACGAAAAATAGTGGAATTCAATCAAAGCAGACTAATTTGCAAAAAAATAGTTGAATTATTGACTGATGAATTTTTATTTTTAACCAATCCGTTGCATTGTTAATCAGAAAAGATATAATTTTTACCAAAAGAGCCGAATTTTTGAACCAAAAAAGCAAATTCCCTACAGAAAAAAGTTAATTTTTTACCTAAAAATATAAATTTTCTCCCAAAAACTTATTTTCAACTAAATAGCAGAATTCTTTACGAAAATAAATGCAGAGGATAATAAAATTAGTTTAACAAATGAAAATTGTTTAAATTATTGCCAAATATCCTAAGTAAAAAAATATTATTCTTAAAATTCGTCAGTTGTGTAATTATATCCAAAAAAATAGTGAATTTTCACGATTTGATTGAAAAAAATCTATTTGAATAGAAATTGTTTAAGCAATTGCAAAATATGTTGGACAAACTTTTTTTTAGACTCATGCACACTATATAATTTATCCCAAATAGTACTAACTTTTCACGAGTTACTGGAAAACACATTGTTTAAACAAATAATACTTGTTTGAATAATATAAACTTAGTTATTACAAAAATTCTAAAAAATTCCGTCTTTAGCATTACTTTTACATAAAACTGCTAGTTTACATTTTTGGGGCATTTTTCGGGCATAATACAATGGGGTTGGGGGTGTCAAACTAAATAGTTATTTAGTGGAAATTATTTTTGAAACATTCCATAACAAGTGACTAAATTGTAATGTATAAAAAGTCAATCATCAGCATTTCTTTTTTATATTTGTTCAAAAACAGAGTTTTTTCCTTTTATAACCCCTTGGTAATTTAAAAAGCCCGAGGGCGCCGCTTAATATTGACCGAAAAAAAACGGAATTTCTTTTCACGAGAAACGAACAAAATTATCAACGAAAATCGAAATTCAAATTTTTTGTTCACCCCATTATACCCTATATTGTACCCTGTTATACCCTATATTGCACCCTATTTAATACAGCCAGCACCCCCACTTCAGTAAATTTGCGAAATTGAAAAAAAAAACAGAATTTCGAGATTTTTTTGGCTCTTAAGAACATAAAAAATTTAACTAATAAAAAACTACCCCTATCAGCTGAAAGCTATCCTTAAAAAAAAAATATGCACTACACCTAAATATATATAGATCAGTATTTTGGGCTATTTTTATGCTCTCCAAAACGCTTAAACTAGTTTTACACAATCAACCCCTAACATAAGTCTAAGATGTCGATTTGAGAAAGGGTGTTTTAGTGAAAGGCAGCTGAGATGGGATTCATTAAATGTACCAGGGGTGTGTTTTGATTGATAATTGTAACTGTGGGGATACAGATATTTCCTAAAATCTTGGGAACATGACTGGTGTGATTATTTTCAATTTTATATTTTTTCAGCGTTTTCCATTAAAGGCAGCTGAGATGGGGTTCATTCAATGTAGTAGGGGTGGCTTTTTCAAACTGTCGATTATAAATATGGGGGTAAACATATTTACTAGAGTCATGAAAAGATGAATGGGGTGATTATTTTCAATTTGAAATTTATTTGGGTGTTTTAGTTAAAGGCAGCTGAGATGAAATACATTAAATGTACTAGGGGTGGTTTCTTTCTAATTGGTCATTATAACTGTGGGCAAAGGGATATTTACTAAAGTCTTGGAAAGGTGACTGAAGTGATTTTCTGAAAATTTTAATTTATTTGGCTCTTTTAGTTGAAGGCATCTGAGACGGGGTTCGTTAAATGTGCTAAGGGTGGCTTCTCAGGGTTGTTCATGATTGCTGCAGCTTTAAAGATATGAATTGAAGTATTGCAGAGGTGTCTGGTTTGATTGATATTAATGTGCAGTTTTTTTCAGCGTTTTTCGTTAAAGGCAGCTGAGATGGGGTTCACTGAATGTACTAGGGGTGTTTTTTTCAAAGTTTCGATAATGAATGCGAGTTCAAGAATATATACTAGAGTCTTGGAAAGATAAATTGTGGAATTATTTTCAATTCGAAATTTATTTGGGTGTTTCACTTGAAGGCAGCTGCGATGGGCTTCATTAAATGTACCAGGGGTGTTTTTTCAATTGCTCATTATAACTGTGGGAATACGAATATTTACTAAAATCTTCGGAACGTGACTGGTAAGATTATTTCCAATTTGAAATTTTTTCTGCGTTTTTCGGTAAAGGCAGCTGAGATGGGGTTTATTGAATATGGTAGGGGTGACTTTTTCAAATTTTTGATTATAAATGTGGGGTGAAAATATTTACTAGAGTCATAAAATGATGAATGGGGTGATTATTTTCAATTTGAAATTTATTTGGGTGTTTTAGTTAATAGCAGCTGAGATGAAATACATTAAATGTACTAGGGGTGGTTTTTTTCTAATTGTGATTTATAACTGCGTGGATACGGATATTTACTAAAGTCTTGGGAAGGTGGCTATTTCAAAATTTTAATTTATTTGGCTAAGGCTATTTTATATATTTTGTCATAAATTATAAAAAATATATAATTTATTTGGCTAATTTAAATGTGCTAAGGGTGGCTTCTCAGGGTTGTTTATAATTGCTGCATGTTTGATGATATAAATTGAAGTATCGCAGAGGGTATGAGAAGGTATTGGTTTTATGTAAAATTTGACATAGTCGGTTTTCATCAAATCTCCACGTTTTGAGACCCCCTGAGCCAGAAAAAACGGTTTTTACCAAGGTGTCTGTCTGTAGTCTGTCTGTCTGTCTGTCAGTCTGTCTGTCTGTCTGTAGCCACGATAACTTTCGAAAAAATGATCAGATTTGATTGAGCTTTGGCACACTTTTTTATGGCCGAAAAAGAGAGAACGAGTTCATTAACCAGCTTTTTTGGATGAAAATTCAAAAAGTGAGCACATTTTGAAAATTTTTGAGACAACTTTTTTTGAAGATTTGAAAATTCTATGTACGGATATTAGTAGTACGCAAAATGACGAACAAAATATTCTTATGACTTTTCGTGATAAAAAAAAAATTACTGGAGTTATAGCATTTTCAAAATTCCAAAAAACAAACGAAAATGTACATTTCAAGCCGAAAAACGCACGATATGAAAAAAAGTCAAGAGGAGAAAAACGTTGCTTTTTGAACACCCTATAATATTTTCATAACAACTTTTTGAATTTTTTGAAAAATAAAAAATTCAAATTTTGATCGCACAAAAAAATAATGAAAAATCAAAAATTCCATTTTGCTGTGAAACTATGCAAGATACGAGAAAAGATCATTCCACCAAAATTGTGCACCCAAAAAAGATCTACAAATTTCTTATCATTCACTTTTTGATGTGACGCGTAGTTTTTGTTTTATTCGTAAAAAACAGCATTGAAAATAGAAAAATCAAATTTTTAGACGAATAACATGAGCAACGAAAAAAATGACAAGAACAACATTTGTTCATCCAAGGAAGAGGTACAAATTTGTTGTAAATCATGTTTCGATAGGATGCGTAGTTTTTGTTTTATTCGTGAAAACAACATTGACAGTAAAAAAAATCAAATTTTTGAAAAAACAATGCAAGGTACGAAAACAGATAAATGAACAAAAATTGTGCATTCAAAAAAGATTTACAAACTTGCGTTTTTCGTTAAAGCCAGCTGAAATGGGGTTCACTGAATGTACTGGGGGTGTTTTTTTCAAATTGTTTATGATGAATGTGGGGTTACGAATATTTAGTAGAGTCTTGGAAAGATGAATGGTCGAATTATTTTTAATTCTCAATTTATTGGGGCGTCTTAGTTAAAGGCAGCTGCGATGGGGTTCATTAAATGTAACAGGGGTGTTTTTTTATTGCTAATTATAACTTTGGCATAAGAATATTTATTAAAGTCTTAGGAAGGTGACTGGTGTGGTTATTTTCAATTTTCAATTCTTTTAGCGTTTTTCGTTAAAGGCAGCTGATATGGGATTCATTCAATGTACCAGGGGTGGTATTTTTTTAAATTGATAGTTATAACTGCGGGGATACAGATATTAACTAAAATCTTGGGAACGTGAAATGTATGATTATTTTCAATTTGAAATTTTTTCAGCGTTTTTCGTTCCCATTCATGTTTCGAAAACATGAATGGGTTGATTATTTTCAATTTGAAATTTATTTGGGTGTTTTAGTTAAAGGTAGCTGAGATGAAATACATTAAATGTACTAGGGGTTGTTTTTTTCTAATTGGTAATTATAACTGTGGGGATACGGATATTTACTAAAGTCTCGGGAAGGAAACTGGTGTGCTTATTTTAAAATTTTAAATTTACTTGGCTCTTTTAGTTGAAGGTATCTGAGACGGAGTTCGTTAAATGTGCTAAGGGTGGCTTCTCAGGATTGTTTATAATTGCTACATGTTTGAAGATATAAATTTAAGTATTGCAGAGGTACCTGGCGTGATTGATTTCAATGTGAAGTTTTTTCAGCGTTTTTAGTTCAAAGAAGCTGAGATGGGGTTCGTTAAATGTGCTTAGGGTGACTTCTTAAAGTTGGTTATCTTTACTGTACGCTTAACGATATAGATTGAAGTCTTTCGAAGGTGTCTGGTGTGATTATTTTCGATTTGAAATTTTTTTAGTGTCTTTCATTAAAGGCAGCTGAGATGCGGTTCACTGAATGTACGAGGGGTGTTTTTTTAATTTTTGATGATGAATGTGGAGTTACGAATATTTACTAGAGTCTTGGAAAGATGAATGGTGAAATTATTATCAATTTGAAATGTATTTGGGCTTCTTAGTTAAAGGCAGCTACAATGGGATTCATTAAATGTAACATGGGTGTTTTTTTAATTGCTAATTATAACTGTGGAGACACGAATATTAACTCAAGTCTTGGGAAGGTGACTGGTGTGATTATTTTCAATTTGGAATTTTTCCAGTGTTTTTTGTTGAAGGCAGCTGAAATGGGATTTATTGAATGTACCAGGGGTGATTTTTTTCAAATTGATAGTTATAACTGTGGGGATACAGATATTTACTAAAATCTTGGGAATGTGACTGGTGCATTATTTTAAAATTTTAATTTATTTGGGTCTTTTAGTCAGAGGCAGCTGAATAGGTATCGCTAAATGTACTGGGGGTGGCTTCTTAGGGTTGTTCATAATTTCTCTTGCAAAGGTGTCTAGTGTGATTATTCTCAATTTGAATTTCTGTTAGTGTTTTTACTTGAAGACAGCTGAGATGGGGTTCGGTAAATGAGCTAGGGGTTGTTTTTTTGCATTATTACTGTGGGGGTGGGAACATCTGTGGTTGCTTCGCAAGTGGCCTGGAAATTTGTTCAAATTCACACAAAAATAAGTCCACTTTCTTTGTTTGGAAAAAAAGACGTAATAAGTATGATTATTTTCAATTTGAAATTCAATTCGCTATTTCAATTGAAGGCAGCTGAGTTGAGGTTGGTTAATTCTGCTAGGGGTGTTTTTTTTTCTTCTAATAGTTTGGATTATTGCGAAGATGATTGATGTGATTATTATCATTTGAATTTTGTTGGCGATTTTGTTTAAAGGCAGCTGAGATGAGGTTCATTAAATCTGCTAGGGTGGTTATTCAGGGTTGTTCATCATTGATGTGGGGATAGGACTACCTACGACAGTCTTTGGAAGGTGTCTGATGTTATTCTATAAGGATATTTAATAGTCTTGGGAGCGTCAACGGTGTACTTACTTTTTTTTTTAAATTGTTGTTGTTTTTTTAAGTCCGAGACCATCATTAACTTCTGAATTCCTTTTTTTGTTCCTTAAATGGCTCCTTTTTTATTAATGGAATTGAGAAGGAATTAAGAATGTGTTTAGATTCCATAGTGAAGGTGCTAGCGGAACGGATCCCGGAAATCTCGATGTAATTAAGTTTTACTTTTGATGTGGAGTATGAAACAAGTTCGTAATACAAAGTGCGACTTGAAAGGATCTGCTCGTGGTTGCTAATGTGAACAGGAAGTAAATTAGTTTCCGAACAAATATTTACTAGCGACGCAGTGAAGCATAGGTATAGTCAACTAGGTTCGATCACCGGCCATAGGCTCGCCTGGATGGTCTTCCTCCCTGCTTCCGATTTTCCAACGTCGCTCAGAAATCGAATCTCTCTGCTGGGGTTTATCCCGTTACATCCCTTTGATGTGTGTATCTCAAGAGACATTCGATTGACCAGATTCACTTGCCCAATAATTCGATATCGAGCCTGACCACATTTTTGAGTCAGTGGGACATGAACTTGAAAGGTGGATATTACTCTTGTTTTATAGAAATTTTCCCTCACCAATGACCATTAACTCTATTTAAATCCATTATTTCGAATCAAATATGGGGATCCATGATAACCTCTACCTCTAGCCCCTTCCCCTCACCCCTGATGTTTCACACCTCTTTACCATCCCTACACTTCCCCCTTTCATCCCATATATTTGATCTCTTTCCCAACAAACCCCTTTCCCTTTCACTTCCTTTCCCTTATACAAACTCTTTCCCTTTTTGCTCCTTACCACCATAAACAAATTCTCCTTTTCTACTAATCCTTCACTCTCATCCATCTCCTTTTCATCCTGCCGCCACTCATTTCTGGATTTACCTTTTCACGTTCTCCCCATTTATTCCTGATTTATTTCTTTCACACCCACACTTCGGTCTTGCTACTCATTTTCCATTTCACCTTATCCCCACTCATCATTATGGCTCTCACCCCTTTACCTTTCACCTCGTCTCCTTAATATTTCCTTACCCACGTAAACAACCCCTTTCCTTCTTATATCCCTTTTGTCTCATACATACCCTTCACATCCTCCCGAACTTTCTTTCCAAATTAATCTCACCTCCTCTTAGCCAATTTAACCCTTATCCATTATCCTTACCCCCAGACCTCCCTTCGGCCCTTCTTACCTCACTTTACGTACCATCTTAATCTTAACCCTTTCCCCTTCCATCTCCTTCCCTTCATCCTTCCCTATTCTCAAAAATAACCTATCCCATTGATCTATCCCTTATCTCTTATACATATCCTTCCCGTTCTCCCGCTCTTCGTTTCCGCTCTCTCCCATTTATCTTTTATTCACTCCTTTCACACTACGCGATTTTCTCTCGCTGTTCCTCTCTGCGCTCACCTCATCCCTGTTCCTTCCATCTTCTTCCCCTGATATTTTTCTACCCCCATAAACAAGCCCACTCTTCTTCCCATTTTTCTTGTCCACACTCTCCCCGTTCTCCTGCTCCTAAATCTATTACATCTACTCTCCCCGATTAATGTTTTATCCACTCCCCTCACAATACACACTTCCCTCTCACCACTTCTTCCCTCCCTCACATCGCCCTCTTTTACTCCTCCCTTCTATATCCTTTATCTATTATTCATTGAAACCCATTTTTCTTCCCCATCCTTTACCTTATTCTTTCCTATTACCGTCAACAATCCAACTACTTCCTCTATCCTTATTCTCTCATCCATACCCTCCTCATCTTGACCCATTTCTTTCTAATATCTAATTTTACCTCATCTCCTCTCCCCTACTTATACCTAATTCATCCCCTTCACCCTCACACTTCCTTCTCGTCACTTCCGTTCCCTCCCACCCCACCCCTGCTCATCATGAAAACAGTCACACTCTTTACCCTTTCCTCCATTATCCTTCCTCTCTTTCCCATCTTACTGATTTCCCTTACAATTCCTTCCCTTTTCCTACCTATCCTTAACCAGAATGATGAGTTTTCAACAAACAAGAAGAATTTTCTACCCAAATAGATGAATCTTCATAAAAATATATGATCTTTTTACCAAATAGTTGAATTATCCACTTAGAAAGGAAAAATTTGCAACTAAAAATGGAACAGCTACATTTTCCGATAGAAAAATTAATTTTTAATAAAAAAAAAATTAATATCTAAGAAAATAATTGAATTAAGAAGTGTAATTTTCTACCAAATTGGTAGAATTTTCTACAAACAGTTGAAATTTCTACCTGAAAATATGAATTATTAATAAAAATGTTTTAATGTACGACCAAATTCTAAAACTAAACTAAACTAAAAATGATGAATCTTTATCCAACGAAATATATTTTTTACAAAAAAACTTTACACCAAGTAGTTGATTTTTCACCAGAAATGAATTCTCGACCGAAAATTTAACAAAAAATGTAACTACATTTTCATGAAAAGAATCAATTCTCTACAAAAAAAAAAAAAAAAACAATTTCAAGTGAAAAAGTTAAATTTTCTACCAGAAAAGATCAATTTTCAATTTGATATATCAACTTTCAACAAAAAATGGAAAAGCTACATTTCCAGATAAAAGAAAAGACTTGTTAACAAAGAAAAAATTCTAAGAAAATAGTTAAATTGAAAACAAGTTTAATTTTCTACCAAAGTTGTCGAGCTTTCAAACAAAAATATGCATTTTCTACATAAAAGTTAATTTTCAACTAAATAGCTTAATTTTCTATCAAATTGTTGAATTTTTAAACTAAAAATATGAATTTTCAACCAAAAGTTCTAATTTACGACCAATTTATGAAACTGAACTAAACCTTAAATAATAGTTACAATAATAGTTACATTTTCAGGGAAGAAAATTAATTCTCTACTAAAAAAATAATTTTTAAATGAAATTTTTCACAAGAAAATATAATTGTTAATTTTATTTTAATTAAGTACCTTAATTTTAACTAAATAAGATGAATTTTCAAGCGAATAATTAAATTTTCAGTTAAAAAAATTGATTTTCAACCATCAATGAAACAATTTTTCAACAAACTAGTTTGAGTTTCAACCAAAGAAGTGAATAATTTTCAAAAAATAAGTTTTCAACAAAGCAGTTCAACCTTAAACTAATTGATGTAAAAAATGAATTTTTGACAAAAAAATAAGACTTTTTAACAAAATAGTTTCATTTTTAATCAAATAATTACACTTCCAACCAAATAGTATAATTTTTAACCAAAGTAGATAAATTGCGAATCAGAAATATAATGGTTGTTATTGGATTCTATTAATTCAGTTTAAATTTAAGCGGAAAAACGAGAAAGAGGGAAAGTTTCTTGGAAAGAGGGAAAAAATAAGAATTCTTCAAAAAGAGGAAAAGAGTTTAAGGACGGCCCTTAATCTATTATGTTAATCTCTGGAACGTGGAAATTTTTTGAAGAAACCGCGACTTTTTTCCTATACTCTAAGAGAAAATTGCAAAAAAAATAAATAAATTGTTTAAAAAATGTATGTGAATATACAATTAGCAGTGTAAAGTAATATTTTATGTCTTAGAAACAATTTTCATTTTAAAAATGCAAAAAAAAATCCTAATTAGCGCCAAAAAATAGCCAAACCCATTTGTTTCACTTATGGGTTTTTTGGGACCATATAAAACAAATTTATGTGGCTGATATTCAAAAAGTAATATTTTATTCGTCCTCTATGGCTAATTGTAAAAAAAAATGTTGAGTTTCAACTCGATTCGTCTAATATTGACGATTCTGAATAAAATTTACAAAAACGTCGTTTTTTCTTATGGGAAATACGTATCAAACTTCATGGCGCTTTAGCGACCTCTGAATATCATTAAAAAAAACATTTTTTTTTTGTGTGGATTCGAACAAATTTCTGGGCGATATGCATACAAATTCAGAAAACAAATTTCAATGCCTTTTTGGACCACCCTAATGTATACGGTCCCTCATCTTTCATTTAGAAAAAAAACGCCATAATAAAAATTTAAGAACTCCAGCCAATGTATAGAAATCCTGAAAATAAAAACAAGAATTTAATGACCAAATTCGGACAACCACCATAAAATGCTCCTATTGTAATTAAAAAAAAAAAGAAAAGTTTCTTTCAGAAAAAAAAAATTTACTTGGACAAAAATAAAAAAGAGGAAAGAAAAATGAGAAGGCAACCAACCAAATTCCCTTCCTTCTCTTTTTTTATTTCTTTCGTCTTTTTTATTTTTATTATTATCAAATCACGATACAAAGATATTGAAAAACATTGATTCAAAACATTCATTTGTATTGTGATTTGATAATAATAAAAATAAAAAAGACGAAAGAAATAAGAAAAGGGAAGGAAGGGGATTTGGTTTGTTGCCTTCTCATTTTCCTTTCCTCTTTTTTATGTTTGTCCGAGGAACATTTTTTTTTTTCTTAAGAAAAACTTTTTTTTTTCAAATTACAATTCTTGTTTTTATTTTCAGGAATTCTATACATTCAAAAAAACGCTAAAATGTGACCAAATTTCTGCCAGAACCACAAACCGCTAAAAAACTAATAAATTAATGAAAAATATTTTTTCTTTTGTTGCAGATGAATGGTTCCCCTTTTGGAAAACATCCTACTGCACCGGGTACAGGTTAAGGACATTTAAAACATAATGACTTGACTAGCAGTAGATATGAGGGAAAACAGCAAAGTGACAAATGGCTGCAGACAAAGGACGATTTCATAACGCAAAAAGCTGTGGAGCTCCTCAAATCGAAAAAATGGCACCATCGAAAAAGCAACGTCTCTTGGGGAACTCAAAAACATTAGCTCGCTTATCAAAAATCCCTAGAAAAATCCGGATCTAAAAACGAAATCAGTTTTCTATTTTCTCTGAGAGAGAGAAACAGGAATCAAGACTCCTTTTGGCTAATCTTCATCCATCTTTAACTGTCTGTCCTGAGTTAATTTTTCTGAACTCGAAAAGAGCATCAAGTCAATTTTATAAGTGTTGTGCGTGTGATTTTTGTGAATTTGACGTGATTTTATTCCTGAAGGTGATAGTTTTCATTATTGTGCTTTCCGATTTTGAAATCGGTATTTAGGGATTTTGAAAAAACAAGAAAAGTGAGACTACAAGATGAGTTTTTTCAATTCTTTGCACCAATACGTGAGCGACAGTGTCGCAAGTCTGAATTTGGGTTCGAAGAGATTCTCATTTAGCCGAGAAGAATCAACAACTCCCGGAGCGGGAAGAAGTGGCTCCACTGGGAGTGTCACCTCGACAACTACTTCCACCACGACGACACACCATGGGTTTCCAAAAGTGAGTTTATATCAAGCTCTATTTATTATTTATTTACTAACAGTAAATGCATCAACTTTAGCGTTTGCCTCCCTGGAATTATATGTGACGCGATCCGAGAAAAGGGACCTACTAGGCAAAAAATCGATTTTCGGATTATGATGGATTCTCTGAGTTCTTTAACTGATATATTAGGGGTGCAATCAGAAATTTTCTATCTGCATTATTTCACAAGATATAAATCATTGAAAAAGAGCCTTTGAATGCGTGCGAGGCGGCAGCTTGACGCCTCTGCTCCCTTTCTTCTCCCGCCAGTGTTCACAGATTGTGGGAGCTGGCGGCCCCCACCACGACTCCCGTGTGGGAGCAACACACGTAAACGCCGCGTGTCGGTGTTTCCCCACTCCGTCACTTGATTCCACGTTCCGCGGCAACGAAAATTTGTCGGTTCGGATGATTTCACTGTCTCCTTCGTGCTCTTTCGTTTGATTTCGGTGGCGGCTTCGGGTCAGCCACGAAGACGGGTTCGGCGTTGAAGCCGAGAATTGCCGAGGATGCACGATTCTTAAATTGTAATTTTTCATTCTCGGCGTCTGGGATATTTCCAAGATTTTTCAGCTTTCTCAGATTTGGACTATTTGGAGAATTGGAGGATTTGGAGGTTAGAGTCGACTTTTGTTGACAAACAAAGTTTGACGAATTTCAAATGAAATGCTTCACTTTTAAGTTCAAAAATTAATTTTCAAAAAAAAAATTTTAGAATAGTTAAATTTTCGTCGAAAGAAATGAATTTGCTACTAAAAAATAATTTTAACCAAAAAGGAAATAGTTCAATTTTCAGTTGAAAAAATATTTTTGAATCAAAAAAGGAGATTTGAACAAAATAATTCCATTTTAAACCAAAAATAATGAATTTCCAACAGAAAAAAAAAACTGAATTTTCAAACAAGAAGATTAATTTTCTACTAAAAAGTCGAATTTTCAACAAAAAATTAATTTTTAACCAAAAAAGATTTCAATATTGAGTGAAAAATAGTTCAATTCAAACAAAAAAGACGAATTTTAAATGAAAGACTTAATTTTTAAGTTCAAAAATTAATTTTCAACAAAAAAACAGGTTTTCAATCAAACCGTTCAATTTTCAACGAAAGAAATGAATTTGAAACTAAACAAAAAAAAATTGGTGAAAAAACATGAAATAGTTCAATTTTCAGTTGAAAAAATATTTTTTAAACGAAAAAGATATGAACAAAATACTTAAATTTTAAACCAAAAATAATGAATTTTCAACAGCAAAAATGAATTTTCAAACAAGAAGATTAATTTTCCACTAAAAAGTCGAGTTTTCAACAAAAAAAATAAATTTTTAACATAAAAAAATATTTTTAACAAAGTAGTTAAATTTTTAACCGAAGTAAATGAATTTACAAAAAATAAGAATAATTTTCTAAGAAAAATAGTCAATTTCCAAACACATAGTTGAATTTTCAACTAAAAAGATCAATTTTCAAGAAAAGAAAAACGAATTTTTATAAATTAGTTAAATTTTCAAACGAAAAATGCGTTTTTTTAAACCAAAAAGATTAATTGTTAAGCATCAAGATTAATTTTCAACCAAAAGAGACGAATTTGCGACGAATTTGACTTCTTTTTTAGAAAATTATTCTCCTTGCTTGAAAATTCATTCAAGAGTTCATTTATTTTGGTTAAAAACTCATTTCTTTGGTTACAAATTTAACTGCTTTGTTAAAAATTTAACTACTTTGTTAAAAATTCAACTACTTTGTTAGAAATATTTTTTTT
>CAKNYM010052587.1:407930-417987 GCA_932195095.1 Andricus curvator
ATAATTTAAAGTTGATGCGAGAATGGAAAAGTTGTGTTATTCAAGACGAATCGATTGACCTATAACATTGATACATTTTTTCGAAGAGTAAGGAAGATGTGGTAATGCATAATATTTGAAAAGCGGTTTTTTATAGTAAAACTTTTTTCAATAATATAATTCAAAGTTGATGCGAGAATATAAAAGATTCCTTGGTTCGAAACGAATCGATTGACCTGCAATATTAATACATTTCTTTAAGGAGTAGGGAGGTAATGGTAATTTGTATATTTCTAAACCCGATTTTTATAGTAAAAATTTTCTTATTCTCATAATTTAAAGTTGATGCGAGGATGGAAAAGTTGTATTGATTCAAGACGAATCGATTGACCTATGACATTGCCACATTTTATCAAAGAATAGGAGGCTGTGGTAATGAATAATATTTGAAAACACGGTTTTATATAGTAAAACTTTCTTCTTCAACCTAATTCAAAGTTGATGCAACAATATAAAAGATTTCTTGGTTGGAGACGAATCGATTGACCTGCAATATTAATACATTTTATTAAGGGGTAGGGAAGCCATGATAATTTATATACTTTTAAAATCGATTTTTATAGTAAAAATCTTCTCATTCTCATAATTTAAAGTTGATGAGAGAATGAAAAGTTGTATTGATTCAAGACGAATCGATTGACCTATGACATTGCCACATTTTATCAAAATATAGGCGGCTGTGGTAATGAATAATATTTGAAAACACGTTTTTATATAGTAAAACTTTCTTCTTCAACATAATTCAAAGTTGATGCAACAATATAAAAGATTTCTTGGTTGGAGACGAACCAATTGACCTACAATATTAATACATTTATTAAAGATTAGGGAAGTTCTGTTAATTTGTATATTTTTAAAATCGATTCGCATAGTAAAAATTTTCTCATTCTCATAATTTAAAGTTGATGCAAGAATACAAAACTTGTGTTGATTCAAGACGAATCGATTGACTTATAACATTGATACATTTTATTCAAGAGTAAGGAAGCTATGGTAATACATAATATTTGGAAATACTTTTTTCTTCAACATAATTCAAAGTTGATGCAGGAATATAAAAGATTTCTTGTTTGGAGACGAATGAATTGACCTACAGTATTAACACATTTATTAAAGAGTATGGGAGGTATGGTGATTTATATATTTTTAAAACCGATTTTTCTAGTAAAAATTTTCTTATTCTCATAATTTGAAGTTGATGCAAGAATAGAAAACTTGTGTTGATTCAAGACGAATCGATTGACCTGTATCATTGATATATTTTATTGAAGAGTAAGAAAGCTATGGTAATGCATAATATTTAAAAACCGGTTTTTTATAGTAAACTTTTTTTCACTAACATAATTCAAAATTGCTGCAAGAACGAAAAAGATTCTTTGATTCGAGGCAAATCAATTTTTCTATAATATTGATACACCTTATTGAAGATTAAGGAAGTTATGCTCATTTATAATATTTGAATCATCTGTTTCTAACAGAAAAAATTCTCTCATCGACATAATTGAAAGTTGACGAATGAATAGAAAAGCCTTTTTGATCATAACTTTCCGAATAGAATAATTCTGATAATTTTTGTAAATAAATCATGAATCTGGGAAAGGGATGGGGTTTGACAGAACTTTTCCTCTCCCTTTTCCAGCTCGAAAAACTATAATTTCGAGTACAAAATTTGATTTTTCTTTGTATTTAAAAAATTGTTTATATTATTTTGTAATTTTGTATTTTTTGTAAATTTCTATTTTTACATTGATCAAAATGAAGACTTTGGTTTGCCTATTATTGAAACAAATAACTAATGCTTCCTTTATGAGGAAGCAAATACATTTGCTAATGGGAAGCAAAGTGCTCCTGAAATAAGCACCATATAATTATAAATACAAACAAAGTGGAAATACTCAAAATTTAATTTTTACTTTTTAGGTTGTACCACCACCTGGGACAACGACACCTCCTCATGCTCGTTCTCTTTCGACTCGACGACGGACAATCGAGTCCACTTTTATCCCTGGACTCTCGGTACATCCAGCTGCGGGGGGTGGGGGTGGACAATTGTCACCCCGAAGAGTAGGCTCTTTCAGAAGAAGTAGAGGATCCACTGACCGACCATCATTAATATTTTGTCGTAGAAGACCATCCTGGCCAGAAGTCGACAATGAAGCAACTTCTGGGTAAGTTCTCTTATTCCTTTCATTTTCCTCTTTTAGTGCCTCTGATCTCATAAGTAGTTATTAAAATAATTATTGTAATGTGTGACTTTAATTCCTGGCATAAAAATATAAAATTTGCGTATCATTTATCAGAATTTATTTAATAATTAATTACCGTCACGCCATGCTCGAAAAATCAGGGAAGGTAAAAACGCAGTGAGGAAAAAGTTGAATTTTTGTTCAAAATAGTTCCAGAGGTCGTATTTCTCAACTGATTTTTAATTTTTTTTTTTCTAGTAGAATCTTAATAAATTGTTAAGAAGTCTCTCAAGGCCAATTAAAAACAAAATTAACAAATTTATTAGAGGTCATCCACAAATTACGTAAAGCGTAATTTCAGAAAAATAGATGCATTTTCAAGAAAGTATTTGAATTATCGACCATAAATAAAAGATTTGAATTTCAAGTTTAAAAAATCAATGTTCAACCAGAAAAATTGATTTTTAACGGATTAATTCAATTTTTCACCATAAGGATGAATTTAAAAAAAATGCATAAACTTTGGAACAAATAGTTAAATTTTCTAACAAAAAAGATAAATTTTCAGAGAAACAATTCAAAGTAATTGATTGATACAGATAATTTATCAACAAAAGAACGAACTTGTGACCAAAGAAACAAATTTCTAACTAAAAAGATGAAATCTTCAACCCAAAAAATAAATTTTTAACCAAATAGTTGTATGTTTAACTGAAAATATTAATTTCAAACCAAGAAGATTAATTTTTTGCCCAAAAAGACGAATTTTCAAGAAAATAGTCAAATTTTGAACTAAGAAAGATAAATTTTCAACCAAAAATGGAATAGATACACTTTCAGCGAAAAAAATTAATTTCTAACAATAAAAACAGATGAATTTCGAATAAAAGTGTTGAAATTGCACACGAGAAAGATTTTTCAGTCAACAAAACAACAATGTTCAACTAAATTTTTTGTAAAACAATTATTAATTTTTAACCAAAAAGATAAAGTTTCAATCAAGAAGTTGAATTTGTTATCGAAAAAGGATAAGCCTAATTTTTACTTAAAAAATTTAATTTTCAACTAGAGAAATTAATTTCTAACCAAAAAGATGCATTTATAACTAATAAGATTAATTTTCTACGGAAAAGATAAATTTTCAACAAAATACATGTAATTTTTAACCAATTAATTGAATTTTAAACTAAATAAGATAAGTTTTAAAAGAAAAATGGAATAGATACATTTTTAGTTGAAACAAATTAATTTTTAACCAGAAAATTTTTTTTTAAATATAGTTCAATATTCAACCAATAAAATAAATTTTTGAGAAAAATGTTCCAACTTTCAGCTATTTAAGTAAATTTTACAACAACAAAACCATGTTGAACCAAAAAGACGAATTTGGAACAAAACAGTTTAGTTTTTAATAACAACTGGTTACATGTTTGAAATATTTAAAATGTTTAACAAGTGAGTTAAATTTGCAATCAAGTAATAAATATATAACCACAAAAAATAAATTTTCAACCAAAAATATAATCCCAAATTTTTCCAAACAAAAATAATTAACCATCATCAAAAAATAGTTAGATTTTTGTTACTGTTTTCTATTGATTCAGTGTAGATTCAAGTGAATTAACCAAAAATCATAATTTTGCATATTTTTCATAGCTGCTCTGAACCAATTATTTATATTTTTTAAAAACGTATAACATTTCTCCATTTTCTTAATTATTATAAACAAATTAATGTATGCACTTGAAATTTGCTGTATCTTAGGGGTTTAAAGCCATAAGTTGTAATAACAATTATTAAATTATGGAAAATTAATAAATAATTACAATTGAACACTAAACGATAACTATTTTTATTGTTATACACACTTTTAATTATCTGGCATTTTTAAACCCACAACATTTATTTTTTTTCACGGAATCAGTTCTTTTTATTTTAGGTATTATAATAATATCAATATTTATTTTTTAGTATTTGAATGTAATTAATGATGAATTTCACATAATTTTATAAGGATAATAATACAGATAATGCTTTTGGACACCAAAAACACAACAAATTCTTGAATCGCCCATTATTTGTTTATTAAATTTTTAAAAAATACAGGAGGAAAGGGAAATTTTTAATTGGTTGAGAAATACGATCTCTGGAACTTTTCGAACCAAAAAATCCTCCTTTTTCTCACTGTGCGTTCCACGACAGTAATTAATTAATAATGAAATTAGGAAAAAAATTATAAATTATGTGTACATATTTATAATTTTTAATACCAATTTGAATCACCTTGAAAAAACAATCAGAAATAGGTTATTCTAAGAAGAAAGATATTCCTTTTATTTCAATTTTTTCAAAAAACGAAATCAACATCATTTGAAGTAATTATCAATACCAATTGCTTCACTAACAATTTTCAAAACCATCTTTACTCGAACTTTAAAACAAGATTTTTTCGCTTCGAGTTAAATAAAAATGTACAATTTTCAATTTCTGTTGAAAAATTCAATTATTGAAAGAGCAGAATATACTCAGAGATATCGGAAGAAGCCAATTAATGTATTCAAACTGCTCTTTTGGGATGAAGAGAGTTTTCGTTTGAAAACGAACTTCGCTCGTTACGCGACATCACCTTTTGACACTCTAAGGAAATTATTCAGGAAGCTGTTCGTTTAAATATTTAAAAAAACTTAAATATTCTTCAGAAGTTTCTCACCTCTTTATGAAGTAAAAAGTGGAACAAAGTCAAAGGAAAGTTTCTATCATGAGAAATTCGTTCATTTATCTGTTAATTATTTCACACGCAAATATCTTACAAATTTTTACTTTTCCAAAAAATTTAATTTCTTCACAATTCGGAAATCCTCAATTTGAAATTTGAAAATTAGAAATTTCTGAATTATGTAAGCTTAAAGTTTATGGTTCAATTTCAAAAAGCATTGTATTTAAATTTATTTAGTTTTTGTATCCAGTTCATACTTTTCAAAATTAAAATAGATAACAATAATAATATTACAATTTTTCAAAGAAAAACTTATGTAAGATTTTAGTTAAAGTAGGATTCTATCTCCCAGCTTCAAATTTGAATAAAATTTACATAATTATCCAAGATTTTCAGAATTTCATCTCGTGTCTGACCTAAATAGATTTTTCTACTGATATTGGTCCAAAGTTCTGGCTTCATTTTGATCTAAAAATTATTTCTCTTTCCACGAGTAAGGAAAATCAAGCATTTGTAGTTACTTTTTGTACATAGCGTGAAATAATTAAGTCTTTGCGAGCGTATTCAAATAATTTTTACTTGAGAATTAGAACATTAGAATATTCGACATTATAAGATTTGAGAACAATTTTCTCTTTACATTTCAGAAGAAAATCGACTTCTTCTACTAAAATAATTCCTTTAAATTGATTCGATAAATAACCTTTGATTTCCAGATTTTATTTAGTAACTTTTTCTGTTTATAAAACAGTTCATGAAATGGTTTCTACAATGTTTAATTTTCTATTAATTGTCAACCAAATATATGAGTGTTTTACGTAAAAAGAATGAATTTCTAAACAAGAAGAATAATTTTCCACCAAAAAAGACGAATTTTTAAAAAATTAGTTCAACTTTTAACCAAATAGTTGAGTTTTCAACTAAGTAGTTAAATTTTCAATAACAATAGATTGATTTTCAAAAAACAGTTAAATTTCTAACCAAAGACATTAAGTTTTGAACTAAAAGAATGAATCTTCAACAAAATACATGAATTTTCAACTGAATAGTTGAATTTTCAAACCAAAAAAAATTTTTTAGAAAAAAATATCAACCAAGGAGTTAAATTTTCAATAATAGTAGATTAATTTACAAAAGCAGTTGTACAACAAAAAAATGTTTTTTTTTTCCATCTAAATAGTTAAATTCTCAACCAAAAAAAAAGTTGAAGACAAGGAAAAAAATTGCAACCAAGTTATTGAATTTTCAAGCCAAAAAGACGAATCTCTAGAAAAAAGTTGCTTTATAAAAAAAGGATGAAATGTATACTCAAATAGGTGAATTTTCAACTGAAAAAAAATTTTGAAGACAAATAAAATATCAACCAAGTAGTTCAATTTTCAATTACAATAGATTAATGTTTAAAAGCTGTTGCACTTTTTAACCATAAACAATGCATTTTTTACGGAAAAGACGAATTTTCATCAAAAAAATGTTTTTTCAACTAAATAGTTAAATTCTCAACCAAAAAAAAAGTTGGAGACAAGGAAAAAAATTCAAACAAGTTATTGCATTTTCAAGCCAAAAAGACGAATCTCTACAAAAAAGTTTTATTATAAAGAAGGATTAAATTTATACTATAATAAGTGAATTTTCAACCAAAAAATAATTTTCGAGACAAAAAAAAATATCAACCAAGTAGTTAAATTTTCAATTCCAGTAGATTAATCTTCAACAGCAGTTGCACTTTTTAACCAAAAACAATGAATTTTTCACCGAAAAGAAGAATTTTCAACAAAAAAATGTTTTTTCAACTAAATAGTTAAATTCTTAACCAAAAAAAAAAGTTAAAGACAAGGAAAAAAACGTCAACCAAGTTATTGAATTTGCAAGCCAAAAAGATGAATCTCTACAAAAAAGTTGCATTATAAAGAAGTATGAAATGTATACTAAAATAGGTGAATTTTCAACGAAAAAAAAAATTGTAAGACAAACAAAATTTCAACCAAGTAGTTAAATTTTCAATTACAATAGATTAATCTTCAAAAGCAGTTGCACTTTTTAACCAAAACCAATGCATTTTTTACCGAAAAGACAAATTTTCAACAAAAAAATGTTTTTTCAACTAAATAGTTATATTCTCAAAAAAAAAAAAAAAAATTGAAGACAAGGAAAAAAATTTCGAACAAGTTATTGAATTTTCAAGCCAAAAATACGAATCTTTACAAAAAAGTTGCATTATAAAAAAAGGATGAAATTTATACTATAATAGGTGAATTTTTACTAAAATGATGAATATTCAAAAAAAAAAAAAAAATGATTTTCAACCGAGTAGTTCAACTTTCAAGCAAATGGTTTAATTAACAACTAAAAATTTGAATTTTGAACTGAAAAAGGTCAATCATCAGACTATAATTGGAAAGGTTGAATTTTCAACCAAGGTGATTTATTATCTACCAAGCAAGATGATTTTTCAATCCGAGCGATACATTTTCATGCCAGAAAATTAATTTCCTATAAAAAATAATTAATTTTCTTTCGGAAATCCCCAATCTAAGATGCCTAATTTTTCAATAGTTTTTAATATTACTTTAAAGGGTTTTCATTGAAATAATTTAATTTTGCGCTCAAGAATTTGAAATTTTTTGATGCTTAAAAAATTTCAGTTCAGAATTAGGACATTAGAAAACTTTAATTTTTGAAAGCTTCACAGTTCTAGTTCAATTTTAAAAAGCATTGTATTTAAATTTATATATTTTTTGTTTGATCATAAAATTATACTTTTTGAACTTAAAATAGATACAAATAATAAGATTACAATTTTTTAGAGAAAACTTTTTCTAGATTTTCCATGTTTCACCTTGTGTCTGGTCAAAACAGATTTTTCTACTGATATTGGAACAAAGGAGTAGCTTAATTTTCAGTCCAAAAATTCTTTTTGCTAACCATGAGTCAGAAAAATCAATGTTCTATATTCACTTATTATGTATACGTTCAAGTAATGTTCATGTAATTTGTTTAACGCCAGACCAAAATCGATTCTTTTGATAAAATAATAATACTTGAATAATATTTCTTTAAAAATTATTTAATTATTAATTTCAGATTTTATTCAGTAATTTTTTCTGTTTATAAAATAGTTTCTGAAATGGTTCCTAAAATGTTTAATTTTCTATCAATATCGTCTTTTTCTACGGGACACATTATCCTATGTTAGAAAAAAAAGATTCGAGTGTTGAGTTGAAAATTAACTTTTTTGTTAAAAATTCATATTTTACAAAAAATTTGTCGGTCGGCTTAAAGTTTAACAATTTGAATTTTTTTTCTTTTTGACTGAATAATCCTTATTTCTTGAAAATTCGTCTTTTTAGTGAGAAAATTGAACTTCTGGGTTCAACATTCAACTACTTTGTTCGAAATTCATTTGGTTGGTTGAAGATTTATAATTTCAATTTGAAAGTCATCTCTTTAGTTGAAAATTGAGTCATTTTGTTAAAAATTCATCTTTTTGGTAGAAAATTAATATTTTAGGGTTGAAAATTCAACTGTTTTGTATCAAATTCGTATTTCGGATTGAAATTTGTAATTTTTGGTTAAAAGTTGACCTACTTTTTTAAAAATTTATTTTACAAGTTGCAGATTCATCATTTCAGTTAAAAAGTCAACTATTTGGTTGACATTTTTTTACTGAAAATTTATCTTTTTTTGATTTGAAATTCAACTATTGATTTGATAATTTATGTATTTGGTTAAAAATTTGTCTTTTTTGGTAGGAATTTAATCTTTTTGGTTGAAAATTCGCCGTTTTGGTTTTAATTAATTTAATTTTATTATTAAAAATTTAAATAATTTTTCGAAAATTCGATTTTTTTTTCGTTGAAATGTCGACTATTTAATTTTTTCGTTGAGAATTTATCTTTTTGTTGAAAACTCAACTTTTTGTGTTGAAAAGTCAACAATTTGGTTGAATTTGATTGATTTTTGCTTTCTCATAGAGGAAGCTTTGTAATGGTAACATTTCCCAAAATTTTTAAATTTATTTAATTGAACCTTCCCCAATTTAAAAATGTCTAATACAACGTTCTGAGCAATTGTCCGGATGTGTGTGTGTGGATGTCACGCTTTATTGTGAACACGATAACTTGAAAACGGTCGCAGATAAATTGATAAAATTCGGAGGGCTCATTTTCCCGACTAATATGTTGAAACTGAGCGAAGGATTTATAAAATATATTTGTTGCATTTGATCTGAGCACTTAATAATATTTGAAAAACCGGTTTTTATAGTAAAACTTTTTTCATTGACATAATTCAAAGTTGATGCAACAACATAAAAGATTCCTTGGATCGAGACAAATCGATTGACCTATACTATTAATATATTTTATTGAAGCGTTGGGAAGTTATGGTAATTTATATATTTTAAAAAACGGTTTTTTATAGTAAAACTCTTTTCATTGACATAATTCAAAGTTGATGCACGGATATAAAAGATTCCTTGCATCGAGACGAATCGATTGACCAATAATATTAATATATTTTATTTAAGCGTAGGGAAGTTATGGTAATTTATATATTTTGAAAATCGGTTTTTTATAGTAAAACTTTTTTCATTGACATAATTCAAAGTTGATGCACGGATATAAAAGATTCGTTGCATCGAGACGAATCGATTGACCTATACTATTAATATATTTTATTGAAGCGTAGGGAAGTTATGGTAATTTATATATTTTAAAAATCGGTTTTTTATAGTAAAACTTTTTTCATTGACATAATTCAAAGTTGATGCAAGGATATAAAAGATTCCTTGCATCGAGACGACCGATTGACCAATAATATTAATTTTATTAAAGCGTAGGGAAGTTATGGTAATTTATATATTTTGAAAATCGGTTTTTTATAGTAAAACTTTTTTCATTGACATAATTCAAAGTTGATGCAAGGATGTAAAAGATTTCTTGCATCGAGACGAATCGATTGACCAATAATATTAATTTTATTAAAGCGTAGGGAAGTTATGGTAATTTATATATTTTGAAAATCGGTTTTTTATAGTAAAACTTTTTTCATTGACATAATTCAAAGTTGATGCAAGGATATAAAAGATTCCTTGCATCGAGACGAATCGATTGAC
>CAKNYM010052587.1:417997-429188 GCA_932195095.1 Andricus curvator
TAGGGAAGTTATGGTAATTTATATATTTTGAAAATCGGTTTTTATAGCAAAACTTTTTTCATTGACATAATTCAAAGTTGATGCACGGATATAAAAGATTCGCTGCATCGAGAGGAATCGATTGACCTATACTATTAATATATTTTATTGAAGCGTAGGGAAGTTATGGTAATTTGTATATTTTGAAAATCGGTTTTTTATAGTAAAACTTTTTTCATTGACATAATTCAAAGTTGATGCAAGGATATAAAAGATTCCTTGCATCGAGACGAATCGATTGACCTATACTATTAATATATTTTATTGAAGCGTAGGGAAGTTATGGTAATTTATATATTTTGAAAATCGGTTTTTTATAGTAAAACTTTTTTCTTCAACATCATTCAAAGTTGATGCAAGAATATAAATGATTCCTTGGTTCGAGACGAATCGATTGACCTACAATATCAATAAATTTCATTGAAGAGTAGGGATGTTATGGTAATTTATATATTTTTAAAATCGTTTTTTACACTAAAAATGTTCTAATTCTCATAATTTAAAGTTGATGCGAGAATAGAAAAGTTGTGTTGATTCAAGACGAATCGATTGACCTTCAATATTGATACATTTTATTAAAGAATAAGAAAGCTATGGTTATGCATAATATTTGAAAACGCGGTTTTTTATAGTAACACTTTTTTCACTAACATAATTTACAATTGATGCAAGAACGGAAAAGATTCCTTGATTCGAGGAAAATCGATTGATCTATAATATTAATACACTTTATTGAAGATTAAGGAAGTTATGCTCATTCATAATATATGAATCATCTGTTTCTAACAGAAAAACTTTTATAATCGACATAATTCAAAGTTGACGATGCATGAATAGAAAAGATTTTTTGACCATAAATTTTCAAATAGAATAATTCTGACAATTTAAAAAAAAAATCATAAAGCTGGCAAAGGGATAGGGTGCGACAGAACTTTTCCCTTCCCTTTTCCAGCTCGGAAAATTATCATTTCGAACTTAAAATTTGATTTGTCTGATTTGTCTTTGTATTTCAAAAATTGTTTTTATATTATTTTGTAATTTTGTATTTTTGGTAAATTTCTATTTTTAAATTGATCAAAATGAAGACTTTGGTTTGTCTATCATTGATAAAATAACTAATGCTTCCTCTATGAGGAAGCAAATACATTTGCTAACGGGAAGCAAAGTGCTCGTGAAATAAGCACCATATAATTATAAATACAAACAAAGTGGAAACACTCGAGATCGAATTCACAGCTAGTTTTGTTTTATCAAATATCTATACTTTTTAAACTTGAATTAGATACAAATAATAAGATTACAATTTCTTACAGAAAACTTTGTATAGATTTTCCATATTTCATTTTGTGTCTGGGCAAAACAGATTTTTCTACTGATATTGGAACCAAGTACTAGCCTAATTTTCAGTCTAAAAATTATTTTTGCTGTCCACGAGTAAGAAAAATCAATGTTCTATAGTTACTTATTATGTATACGTTCAAGTAATGGAGACTTTGCAAGTATATTTAATTAAAAAAAAAAATTTTTTAACGCTAGACGAAAATCGATTCCTTTTATAAAATAATAATATTTGAATAATTCAGTTTAAATTATTTAATTATTAATTTCTGATTTTCAGATTTTATTTAGTAACTTTTTCTGTTTATAGAATAGTTTCTACAATGTTTAATTTTCTATCAATATCGTCTTTTCCTACTGGACACATTATCCTATGTTAGAAAAAAAAGATTCGTGCGATGGGTTGAATATGAACTTTTCTATTAAAAACTTATATTTAAAAAAAATTCTGCTGTTGTCTTGCCAGTTTAACGATTTGAATGAAATTTTTTTTCCTTCTTAACTGAAAAATCTTTATTTGTAGAAAATTCTTCGTTTTAGTTAAAAATTTTTACTTCTGGGTTCAAAATTCAACTACTTCGTTTGAAATTCATTTGGTTGGTTGAAGATTTATAATTTCAATTTGAAAGTCATCTCTTTAGTTGAAAATTAAGCTATTTTGTTAAAAATTCATCTTTTCGGTAGAAAATTTGTAATTTTTGATTAAAGTTGACCTACTTTGTAAAAAATTTATTTTATAAGTTGCAGATTTATCATTTCAGTTGAAAAGTAAACTATTTGGTTGAAATTTTTTTTTACTGAAAATTTATCTTCTTTTGATTTTAAATTCAACTATTTATTTGAAAATTGATGTATTTGGTTAAAAATTTGTCTTTTTTTGGTAGAAATTTAATCTTTTTGGTTGAAAATTCGCCGTTTCGGTTAAGGCTTCATTTTTTCAGGTTTTAAATTCAACAATTTGGTTGAAAATTCAACTATTTTATTAAAAATTTAATTTAATTCTTAAAAATGTAATAATTTGTCGAAAATCTGTTTTTTTGTTCTTTAAATGTTAACTACTCAATTTTTTGCTGAAAATTTGTCTATTTGGACAGAAAATTCGTCCTTATGGATTTAAAATTCACACCTGTTTTTCTTAAATAAACTATATTATGAAAAATGCTACTAATTAATTTAAAATGCAACTGCTTGTGGTTGAAGTTGAATTTTTTTTTGTTTAAAATTCGATTATTTGGTTGAAAATTCATCTTTGTAGGTTAAAAAGTCAACAATTTGGTTGAATTTCATTGATTTTTTAAAATTTGATTATTTTATTTAAAATGAAACTAAAATTAGCTTTAAATTCGATAACACAATAAAATTTAAAAATTATTTTAATCTAAAAAGGTCATTAAACAGAAAATTGAACTCAACTTGATTATATCAATAGCAAAAAATTATTGGATTGAAAAAATGTCATTATATGGCTGCTAAAGTTGAAAAATAAAAAACTTCGAAATATTTTAGATTGTAGCGTCGTGATTTTTCATCGTAATAAAATGAACAATAATTAAAAAACAAGTTTGTGACCAAAAAATCAGATTTCGAAGGCGTATGCCAAATTTTGCATATGTCACTTTTTTAGTTCCCCTAGACCTAGAATTTTCACTGTCTTTCATGAAAAAGTATTTTTCACTGCAAAAAAAAGGTACCTGGAAATATATATTTTTTGTCCTCTATAAAATTCTTTATATATAAATTCTATAAAATGGGGGAGAATCTCCTTAGAAGCCCTTCACGAGACTTCTCTTTGCTTTGAGGCCTTATCGACTTTCGTTTAAAAATGACGGCATCCAGTACCAATTCAAAGGAGTGGTTCGACATTTTATGATTGTTACATCAGCAAGAATGATATCTATAAGGTGAAATTTCAGCAGAGATAAAAAAATATCAAAGAGTGAGAGAATCGTTCTTTGAAGGGTTTTTCTAAGCCTGGGTTTTACGAATAAAATGGATCAAATTCCTCTGGGAAATTCTATAAGTTCTAAGGACCATTCAACTATCGTCGTTTTAGTCGAAGGTATCTCAGAAGATATATCATTCAAATTAAAAAAAAAATGGAAAGAAAACGAATTTATTTTTTTATTTTTTGTAATCACAATCAAAAAACGAAAAATCCACCACCCCAGTGTCATTCAACTTTAATTTTAATTAATTTATCTTCAATTTAATTCAACATACCAAAAATTTCGTAGTTAATTCTTATTTTAATTAAAATCGATCACAGATTTTGAAAATGAATAAATAAGCGAAAAAATCAAATAATTACGGGCTGTAAATTCATGCGTGAAGTTTCAAAAAATTCTGAAATTAGGTAAATAATTTAATAAATTATTATTTCTAACAGCTTTCCATAAAATAAATAATATCTATGTTTATTAATTTTTTTTAAACACAAACACGAATTTGACTAATTATGTCTAACTGATGTGTAATTGATAAAGATTTTATAGTTGTTTGGCTGAATTATTTATAACAATATCAAACGTGACGTGTTAACAATATGTTATGGTTAAGTAAGAGTGATACACTACTTCAATAAATATTGGAGAGCAAAGAATTTTTTTCATCAAAAAATGATGTCCACTATCGATTTGTTCACTTACATTATTTATAAAAATTCGGAACATTACGTAATAATAACGATTTATATTTTGGTAAGTCCATTAAGTTACTTCAATACATGTTAGGCAACAAATAATTTTCTTCCGCGAAAAAAATAATAAAAAATTTCAATTTGCTTACCTAAATTATTTACAACAAAGTTAAATGGCAAATATCCAAAATATTTGGCAGCATAAAAATCGTAATTAGCTACTAGGATACAGATAACATAAAAAACAATTCTTTTTCGCGAAAAAAAGATTCAACCAAAAAGATGAATTTTTTGAAGACAGTTGAATTTTCTACAAAAAACTTCATTTTAAACCAAGAAAAATAATTTTTTTTTTACCATAAAAGATGATTGTTCTACCAAAAGATGAATTTTACACCAATTGAAATTAACGAACGAAAAAAAAAAAACAATTTTTAACAAAATAGTTGAATCGTCAACATAGATCAATTTTAAATCTAGGAAGATAACTTCAAAATAAAATAGTTGAATTTTCAATAAAAAAATATATTTTTTAAACTGAAAATGGAATCGTCAAATCTGCAGTTCAAAAAGTAAGTTTTCAACAAAAAAGAAACATTTTTAAACAAGTTAAAAAAAAATGAAGGATTGCAATCAAGGAATAGAAAAACAGCATTTTTATCGAAAATGGGTTTATCGCATAAAAAATTCTTCGAAAATAAAACATAATCATTTCGCTAGAAGGATTTTTTTAAAATACCGGTTCTTTATACAATGCTTAAAACGAACAAAATTTAGAAAAATTTTTATTTAATATTCAATTACGACTTTGATGCTGTAAAAATTTGTTCACATAACCATTCAGCATTATTATTTTTTGAAATTATTATCTCTAAATGAAAAAAAGTAATACATTTTATTTTATTTTTTCGAAGCAGAAAATTTTTTTAACCAAACATTTCTTAATACTCATTTATCATCCCCATATCTCAGGAGCAATTTTTCATTTTTGCAAAAAATTGAAAATTCCTTTTTTAATCGCTATCCGAACCTATTTTGAAAAGCTAATGAAATTTTTTTCTTAATATTTTCGATCGATTTTTTTGGAATTGGCTAACTTTTTTGCATCTAACTTGATTTACCTATATTCAGGAAGTTAATATGTTGTGGCATGATTTTTTTTTTATTTTAAAACTGAAAATTGCATTTTTTATCGCAATCCGCAGTGAAGCCCGGACCAATTTTAGATCAGTATCAGTTCGAGATTGTTCACTTCCACATCAATTTCTTCGAACCTTGATAAATTTTTTGATAAAGTTTCTTTGACCTAAATTTAAGAACACTTCGGCCCGGGAGAATTATTTCCAAAAAAAGTAACATTTTTAACAAAAAAGAATTAAATTTGTACTAAAAAGACGAATTTTCAACCAAATACATGATTTCTCAACAAAATAATTAAATTTTGAACCAAAAAAAAGGTTTAAAAAAAATTTAATCAAGTTATTCAATTTTTGAGTAAAAAAATAGACGAATCTGCAGCAAAATGGTAACACTTTTCAACAAAAAGTATACGAATTCTCAACGAAAAATATAACAGTTCATATTTTAACAAAAAAAGCTTAAACGATTAAATTAAAAACAGTTGAGTTCTACCAGAATAAAAAAATTTTCAACAAAATAATGAATTAAAAAAGGTCTGTCTTAAAACAAAATTGGAATAACTACATTTGCTACATGAAAAAATTAATTTTTAACAAATGAAATTAATTTGCAAAAAAACAGTTAAATTTTCAACCAATGAAATGGTTATCCCTAATCTATACAGTAATCTTAGCTTTGTTCATGATTAAAACAAAAAACATAGGTGCACCGTAATTTTTTCAAAATTAAGTTTTGTTGAACTACCCTATACCAAGGTGCACAGTCTTCCCCTTTTTTCCTTAGTTTCCCCTTTTTTTTGAAATTCCTCTTTTTTCCCTATTCTCAAAAAACTTCCCCTTTTCTTTAAATATACGATATTTGAAAATAAACAACAACATAAAAGATTCCTTGGTTCGAGACGAATCGATTGACCTATAATAATAATACATTTTATTAAAGAGTAGGGAAATTATGATAATTTATTTATTTCAAAACTCGGTTTTTTATAGTAAAACTTTGATCATTAACATAATTCAAAGTTGATGCAACAATATAAAAGATTCTTTGATTCGAGACCAATCGATTGACCTATAATATAAATACATTTTATTGAAGAGTAGGGAAGTTATGGTAACTTACATATTTTGAAAATCGGATTTTATAGTAAAACTTTTTTCATTAACATAATTCAAAGTTGATGCAGGAATATAAAAGATTTCTTGGTTCAAAAAGAATCGATTGACCTATAATATTAATACATTTTATTAAAGATTAGGGAAGTTATGGTAATGTATATATTTTGAAAATCGGTTTTTTACGTTAAAACTTTTTTCATCAGCATAATTCAAAGTTGATGCAGGAATGTAAAAGATGCCTTGGTTCGAGAAGAATCAATTGAACTGTAATATTAATACATTTTATTAAAGAGTAGGGAAATTATGGTAATTTATATATTTTGAAAATCGAATTTTACAGTAAAACTTTTTTCATCAACATAATTCAAAGTTGATGCAAGAATATAAAAGATTCCTTGGTTTGAAAAGAATCATTTGACCTACAATAAAAATAAATTTTATTAAAGAGTAGGGAAGTTATGGTAGTTTATATATTTTGAAAATCGGTTTTTTATAGTGAAACTTTTTTCATTAGCACAATTCAAAGTTGATGCAACAATATAAAAGATTCCTTATTTCGAGAAGAATCAATTGAACTATAATATTAATACATTTTATTAAAGACTAGGGAAATTATGGTAATTTATATATTTTGAGAATCGGATTTTACAGTAAAACTTTTTTCATCAACATCATTCAAAGTTGATGCAAGAATATAAAAGATTCCTTGGTTTGAAAAGAATCGTTTGACCTAAAATAAAAATACATTTTATTAAAGAGTAGGGAAGTTATGGTAGTTTATATATTTTGAAAATCGGTTTTTTATAGTGAAACTTTTTTCATTAGCAGAATTTAAAGTTGATGCAGGAATGTAAAAGATGCCTTGGTTCGAGGCAAATCGATTTACCTATAATATTTTTGTCGCAATCTGCAGTGAAGCCCAGTCTAATTTCAGATTAGTGTCACTTTGAGATTGTTCACTTCCACATCAATTTCTTCGAACCTTGATTAATTTGTTGATAAAGTTTTTTTACCCTGAATTTAAAAACACTTCTGCCATTTGTTTTATCTTTAAAAAGTTATTTTTATTTTACAGAATGTTTCTTTGTTATTTAAGAATATCCCATTTTATTAGGTAATTTCTTCAGTACTGCCACCCTTCAAATTATCTAAAATCATAGAGAAAACCATGATGAATTCAGAGACTTTCTATCAAATTACTAAATTTCCAAGCAAGTAATTATTTTTTAAATTAAAATAGAATTATTTCCAAAAAAAGTTACATTTTTAACCAAAAAGAATTAAATTTGTATCACAAAGACGAATTTTCAACCAAATACATGATTTCTCAACAAAATAATTAAATTTTGAACCAAAAAAAAAAATGTTTAAAAAAAAAATTTAATCAAGTTATTCAATTTTTAAGTAAAAAAAGACGAATCTTCAGCAAAATGGTAACACTTTTTAACAAAAAGTATACGAATTCTCAACAAAAAATATAACAGGCGAAATTTTAACAAAAAAAGATTAAACGACTGAATTGAAAACAGTTAAGTTCTACCAAAATAGACCAAAGAAACATTTTATCATTTTGTTTTTCCGAAGAAAAAAACTTTTGTCGTGATTCAGGATTTTTGGGATTTCATTTTTTTCAGTTTCGAATCAATCCAAAAAAACATGTTTTTGTACATTTTCAAACAATTTAAAAGAAGGCAAATTTATTTTTTATTTAAAAAATGTTTAATTGTAAATTTAAAAAAGAGAACAGAAGATATTAACCGATATGTAAAATTTTTTCTTTACTTGTTTTGGATGTCGGACCACAAATTTTTATGCCTCAGCTCAAACGATTCGATTAATTTCAGCATTTTTACTTCGCTCTTCTGAAGAGTGTAGTTTTAAATTTACATTAAAAGTATTAATTATAGTAAGGAAGAAATGACAAATATTGGAAAGAAATTTTTTTTTTTCTCGGACTTTTTTATATCACTGTGAATGGATTTCTAACGACCTAAGTATATCCAATTTCTAAAAATAAATTCTTTGATGGCAGAAATCATTGAAAAATCATAGAAAATTATTCCAAAATATAACATTTCTTATAAAAAGATTGTTTGTTCTTTTCGACATACAAAAATAAATATTTAATCTTTCCCCTAGTTTCCCCTTTTCCGTGAGACAATCACCCTATTTCCCCATTTTTGAGCTCCCTTTGCGCTGTGATCCCTGCTATATCTAAATATTTATTCATTCTTCGTGAAATGGGTTTTCGTTTAATATCACTTTAATCACCTCTGTTCTATATATATGTATATATAAACGAGGTGGATAGTTTCATAGTTGATCGACAATGGCAGGGGTAGTTTGCTCGTATATTTTGAATCATTATACTACATAGAGAGATTGTTTCAAACTTTGTTCTACAGGAAGTGTTGGTTGGGAAAGTTAACACTGCTGCCCTTGTTCTTCCACTTATTGTTCAAGAGTTAGGAGCTCTAGGCGAGATTTATAGATTATACTTTATATCACATTTTATTTGGTATCACAGTAAGTGCCAGTTGCTCAATTTGATCTTGAAATTGGATCAAAGTAATATGCAAAGTTTTCATTTGAGCGTCCACATTAGGGTGGTCCAAAAATGCATTGAAAAATTTTTTTCGTGAATTTTTATCGGGATACCCCCCAAATTTGTTCGAATGCAACAAAAATAAATCTATTTTTTTTTGTTCATAAATAAAAAGGCGATGCAAAGTGAAAGATTTTAGAAAAAACCGCCACTTTCTAGCACTTATCTGAGAAAAGATAGTTATAAACAATATAAAATTGTTTAAACAACTTTTCTGTTAACTTTAATAATTTATTACCTCACTAAGTGAAAAAAAGGACAGAAAGGTAAAAATTGCCAAAAACCGCAACTATCAGGCGCAATCGATATAGATGAAGACAGTCATAAACAATAATAATTTGTTTAGACAATTATTTCTGCTAAATCTAATTAATTATCAAGTCACGCCTAATAAAAAATAAACAAACAGTTGAAAATTTCAGAAAAAACCGCAACATTCTACCGATTAAGCAAAGAGAATATTATCAACAATGATAATAAATTGTTTAAACAATTATTTTGTTAACTTGAATTCATTATTACTTCACTCCAAATGAAAATTAAACAAAAAGCCAGAAATTTCAAAAAAAACCGCATCTTTCTAGCATTATTCAATTATAATATTATTAATAAGCATAATAAATTGTTTAAACAATTATTTTGTTAACTTGAATTCATTATTACTTCACTCCGAATGAAAAGTGGACAAAAAACCAGAAATTAAAAAAAAACCGCATCTTTTCAGCATTATTCAAATATAATATTGTTAATAATTATAATAAATTGTTTAAACAATTATTTTGTTAACTTGGATTTATTATTGCTTCACTACAGATGAAAATTGGACAAAAAGCCACAAAATTTAAAAAAATCCGCATCTTTCTAGCATTATTCAAATATAATATTGTTAATAATTGTAATAAATTGTTTAAACAATCACTATTGTTAACATTGATGAACTATCACTTCACTCTAATTGAAAATTGGACAACAAATGGAAAATTTGTGAAAAAACCGCGTCTTTCTAACTACATTCTATGAGAAAATTGCTAAAAACAATAATAAATTGTTTAAACAATCACTATTGTTAACATTGATGAACTATCACTTCACTCTAATTGAAAATGGGACAACAAATGGAAAATTTGTGAAAAAACCGCGTCTTTCTAACTACATTCTATGAGAAAATTGCTAAAAACAATAATAAATTGTTTAAACAATTCATTAAAATATCTAATTTTCAGTGCAATGTCATATTTTATGTATTGGAAACAATTCGCCTTAGAAAAACCGCAAAAGAATCATAATTAGTGCCAAAAACTCGCAAAACCCATTTTTTCACTTATGGGGTTTCTTTGGGACCCTATAAAACAGACTTATGGCGGTGATATTTGAAAAGTGATATTTTATTCGTATTCTATGGCTAATTGTGAAGAGAAATGTTGATTTTCAACTCGATTGAGATAATATTGAGGATTCTGAATAAGATTTACAAAAACGTCTTTTTTTCTTATGGGAAATACATGTTAAACTTCATGGAGGCTTGCGCCACCCCTAAATATCATTTTTTTCAAAACAAAAAAAATGGATTTATTTATGGGTGGATTCGAACAAATTTGGGGGGTGTCCCCATAAAAATTCGAAAAAAATTTTTTGGACCACCCTAGTCCACATTCACCAATACGTTAAAAATGAATATTATTAGAAACAAAATTTATTAGTTGCATTTTCAATTGAATAGTTCAATTTTCAAGCCAAAGAGACCAATTTTTTAGATGACAGTCTGATTTTCAACCCAAAAAGATTAATTTTGGACAAAAAGTTCATTTTCAGACAAGAGAGATCAATCTCGAACTTCAAATCTTGAGCAATCTTGGAAGATTACTTTTCTGCCCTGAAAAATGAAATTTCATGAAATTTGGAGGGCTTATTTTCACCAGTCATATCTTAAAATTGACCAGAGGATTTCTAAAAATATTTACTGCGTTTTTTTGCACTCAATAATATTTGAAAAATCGGATTTGTATAGTAAAATTTTTTTCATTAGCATAATTTAAAGTTGATGCAAAAATATAAAAGATTCCTTGGTTCAAGACGAATCGATTGACCTATAATATTATTACATTTCATTAAAGAGAAGGGAAGATATGGTAATTTATATATTTTGAAAAGCAGTTTTTTATAGTAAAACTTTTTTCATTAACATAATTAAAAGTTGATGCAAGGACAGAAAAGATGCGTTGATTCGAGACGAATCGATTGACCTATAATATTAATACATTTTATTAAAGATTAGGGAAGTTATGGTAATTTCTATATTTTGAAAATCGGTTTTTTATA
>CAKNYM010052587.1:429198-442013 GCA_932195095.1 Andricus curvator
TAGGGTAGTTATGGTAATTGGTATATTTTGAAAATCGGTTTCTTATATAAAACTTTTATCATTAGCATAATTCAAAGTTGATGCAAGAATATAAAAGATTCCTTGGTTCGAGACGAATTGATTGACCTGCAATATTAATACATTTTATTAAAGAGTAAGGAAGTTATGGTAAATTATATATTTTGAAAATTCTATTTTTTATAGTAAAACTGTTTTTATTAACATAATTCAAAGTTGATGCAAGAACAGAAAATATGTGTTGATTCGAGACGATTGGATTGACCTATAATATTAATACATTTTATTGAAGAGTAAGGAATACAAAAAAGTACATTTTTAGCCAAAAGAGATCAATCTTGAACTTGAAATCTTGATCAATCTTAAAAGAATACTTTTCTGTCATAGAAGATGAAATTGTAAGCCAAAAAGACGAATGTTCAAAAAAAAGTTCAACCTGCAACCAAAAAAAGGCATTAAGAAAATATTTTAATTTTCAACATAATAATTAAACATTTAATGAACTAGTTGCATTTTTTACCACTTAGCTCAATGTTTAACCTAAAAAGATGAATTTTCAACCAAAAAGATTAATTTTCTACCACAGAAAATATCAGCTTTGAACCAAAAATGAAACAGATAAATTTGAACATATAAAAAGCTATTTAAAAAAATCAGGATTTACGAACCAGTGGAATTCAACGAGAAAAGACAAATTTTTAAGAAAATATTGGAATGCTCAACCAAATAGATGAATTTTCAACAAAGAAAATTAATTTTTGAACAAAATATTCGAATTTTTAATAAAATAGTTCAGTTTTCAAGCTAAAATGTGTAATATTTTAGAAAACAGTTGACTTCTGAACTGGAAAAGACGGATTTTCAACAGGAAAGTTAATTTTCAACGAAATAGTTAAATTTTCAACTGAAAAGATACATTTTCTAAATAAAGGTTAAGTTTTCAAGCCAAAAATACGAATTTCATAAAAGGCATTCGAATTTCCGACCCGAAAAGTTGTATTTTATACTAACAAGTTCATTTTTCTCCAAGAGACATGATTTTTCAAACAAGGAAGATGACTTTTTTACCACAAAAGATGAATTTTCAATCTAAAAAATTTATTTTATAAGTTGCAGATACATCGTTTTTGTTGAAAAGTCAACTATTTGATTGACATTTTTTTTTACTAAAAATTTATATTTTTTTTTATTTGAAATTCAACTATGTATTTAAAAATTTATGTATTTTGTTAAAAATTTTTCTTTTTTGTTATAAATTTAATCTTTTTCGTTGAAAATTCGTCGTTTTGGTTAAGAGTTCATTTTATTCGGTTTGAAATTCAAGAATTCGGTTAAAAATTGAACTATTTTTTTGAAAATTTAATTCTATTCTTGAAAAATCAAATAATTTGTTGAAAATTCGTTTTTCTTCGTTGAAATTTTAACTTTTTAATTTTTTCGTTGAGAATTTATGTTATTGTTGAAAATGCAACTTTTTATGTTGAAAAGTCAACTCTGTTCTTAGTTGAAGCCTAATATTTTTTGCTAAAAATTCCACTATTTGGTTGAAAATTGATTTTTGTAGTTGTTAAAAATTGAACTATTTTGTTGAAAATTCAAATGTTTTGTTGAAAATTCGTCTATTTGGATAGAAAATTCGTCCTCATGGATTTAAAATTCACACTAATTTTTCTTAAATAAACTATATTCTAAAAAATTCAACCATTTCGTTTAAAATGCAACTGCTTTTGTTTGAAGTTTAATCTTTTTTGTTTAAAATTCGATAATTTGGTTGAAAATTCATCTTTGCAGGTTAAAAAGTCAACTATTTGATTGAATTTCAACTTTTACTCAACTTTTAAATTTAAATTAGCTCAAATAGTTCAATTAAGTTTAGAAATAGTTAAATTTTCAACTAAAAAGATACATTTTCTAGCAAAAAGTTAAATTTTTAGGCCAAACAGAAGAATTTTGTAAAAGGCAGTCGAATTTTCGACCCAAAAAGTTGTATTTTATACTAAAAAGTTCATTTTTCTCCAAGAGATATGATTTTTCAAACAAGAAAGATGACCTTTTAACCAAAAAGATGAATTTTCAATCAATAATTGAACTTTCAACAAACTAGTTGAATTGTGTACCAAATAGCTGAATATTTAACCTAGAAAGCTGAATTTTCCACGAAATAGTTGAATTTTGAAATAAAAAGATAAGTTATCAGACAAAAATTGCACAGTTGAATTTGCAGTTGAAAAAACTAATTTTCAGCAATCAAAAAAAAAACAAATTATGAACCAGTTTAATTTAACGAGAAGAGACGATTTTTTTCATAAAACAGTTGAATACTCAACAAATAGAAGATTTGTCAACAAACAAGATTAATTTTCTACCAGAAAAATTTTCAACAAAATAATGAAGTTCACAAGCTACTAAGTTAACTGTTTAAGAAAACAGTGAACTTTTAAATTGCAGAAGAAGAATTCTCTACAGAAAAGTTAATTTTCAACGAAACAGTTGAATCTTCAACTAAAAATTTTGAATTTTTGAAACAACAGTTGATTTTCAGCCAAGAGAGATGAATGTTTAAAGAAGAAAGATGACTTTTTTAATACAAAATACAAATTTTTAATCCAAAGGAACGAATTTTAAACAAAAAAGTTCAATTTTCCACCAAAAAATATGGCTTTACGAAATAGCTGAATTTTCATCATAATAATTCAAACTTCAACAAAACTAGTTGAATTTTTCAACAAATAGCTGAATTTTTAACCTGCTTAGATGAATTTTCAACCAAGAAGAATAATTTTCTACCAAAGACGAATTTTTAACGATTTTTTCTAACGAAATTTCCAACCAAACATATGAATTTTGAACTAGAAAAGAAAAGTTTTCACCCACAAATAGAACAGTTAAATTATAACTTAAAGAAAAAAAAATTTCAGCCCAATCAAAGCGAATTATCAACTAGTCGGATTCAACGAGAAAAAAGGAATTTATATCAAAATAGTTGAATCTTCAACCGAATAGATGAATTTTAAACAAACATGATTAATTTTAGACCAAAACAGTCAAATTGTCAACAAAATAGTTAATTTTTGAAGCTAAAGAGACTAATGTTTTAGAAAACAATTGACTTTTAAACAAACAAACAAAAAACATAATTTTCGGTTGAGATAATTTTCAACGACGTAGTTGGATTTTTAACTAAAAAAGATAATTTTTCAACCGAAAATGGAATCATCAATGTTTCAGAATAAAAAATTATTTTTAACAGAAAAAAAAGGAAATTTTCAACCAGTGGAATTCAATTAAAATAGACAAATTCTTGACAAAATAGTCAAATTCTCAACCAAAATGACGAGTTGTCAACCAAATAGTTTAATTTTCAATTAAAAGAGATAAATTTTCTACCAAAGATGGAACAGTTACATTTTCATTAACAAAAACAAAATGATTTTTTAACAAAAGAATTCAGCTTTCAAGCACCTAGTTAATAATAAATAATGAGGAATTTTTAACCAAATAAATACATTTTCAACTAAAAAAAAAAGCTCAATGAAGAATTTGAAATTTCAATCAAAAAAGATTTTTATTTTAAATTAAAAACTGTTGAATTAAACCAAAAAGAAGAATTAAAAGAAATTAAAATCCGCACTGAAAAAGGTCCTGCAGTCAAGAAACATTTTTTTAACGAATAGCTGAATTTTCAAGCTGAAAAGGTGAATTTTCTACAAAAGAGTTGAAGTTTTTAACCGCAAGTATGTATTTTCAACATACAAGTTAATTTTTAACAATATCGTTAAATTTGCAGTTCGAAAAAAATAATTTCCAGCAAAAAAAAAACTAAACTTAAACCAGTTGAATTAATTTAAAAAGGCGAATTTTCAACAAAACAGATGAATTTCCAAATCGAAAATATAATTTTTTAAGAAAAAAGTTAATTCGCGACCAAAGAGTTGAAGTTTCGACTGAAATGGTAGATTTTTAAGGAGAAAAAATTAATTTTTTACCAAGTAGTTCAAATAATGAATCTAGAAATTGTATTCCATTTTTAGTTAAAAATTTATCCTTTTTGATTAAAAATCCATTTCTCTTGGTTTAAAATCTAGCTATTTGTTGAGAATGTAAGGGTTCCTTAACAATTTTCTGTTGGTCCTAGTAAATTGCGCTTTTTCCAATATAGAAAAATTGTAACTTTTCTCCCACTCTAAAGTTCAAAATGTTTTAAATTATTCCTTGTTTTGGAAATACTACTAAAGTTATGTAAAAATTAATTTCGGACCCGCAAAAACTTGATAATTAAAATCAAAAGTTCATACTCAGAATTACTTGCAACGGTTACATATAGGGGAGAGTGGAACTAAGCCGACACTTTTTTTTTGTAAATCATTTTTCAATTTAAAAACGTTTTGTTTGACAACGTATTAGGTATTTTTGGATTGAGAATTTAGTTGGCAACACAATTTTGCTGATGATTTTAAACTTCGATGCTTTGTTTATCAATTATTAGCAAAAAAGTTACACAGAAAAAACTGAAGTTAAATTTTGTTGCATGTAAAATATTCAGCTGTTCAAGATTACATGAAAAGCTATAAATCAGGACACTATATTTAGAACAACTTTTTACTTACCTAATTGTTATTTTGAAAATAATTAGACTTTATATATATACTTCCTGCCACAGTCGGTATTGTTGGTTAGGAAGAAAACCAAAAAGTAGAAATCGAATTATATTTGAAGTTGGAACATTCAGTGGCGGATCTAGGTATTTGAATTCAAAGTAACAATATTTGAAAAAAAATTTGAAGGACTGAAAAATCCCGGAAAATAAAATTCCCGACTCTTTCAAATTCCCGAATAATAACATTTTCGAATATGTAATAAAATTTCTGGTTATCAAAATTCCCGAATAATGAAATTCCCGAATTGGAAAATTCCCGAACAGTTTATGATATCACCGAAATGGATAATTCCCAATAGTTTATAATATTACCGAATTTAAAACTTCCCGACAGAAAATTGCCAAATTATAAAATATCCGAACTAGAAAATTTCCAAATTTAAACAAATATAATAATGAAATATTTTTATCAAGAAAAAAATTATTTTTAATGTTTAAAGTTTCTAAAATTATTGGTTAACTTTGAAATTACGATAATTGAAAAAAATATATTTCTGGATGAAAATTGTCTTCAAATATTGTTATTTTAAATTCATACAATAATTTTAGAAACTTTGAAGAAAAAAAATATTTTTCCTTAGAAAAATATTTGATTATTGTATTTTTAAGAAATAAATAATATTGATTGAAAAAAAATTTTTTCATTGTTTCGGGAGTTTTATAATGCAATAATTTTTCAGTTCGTATATTTTATAATTTGGCAATTTTCTAGCGGGAATTTTCCATTTCGGTAAGATCATAAACTGTTTGGGAATTTCATTATTTGGGAATTATATTATTCGGACATTTTATTTTTTAGGATTTTTCAATCGTCCAAAAATTTTCATCCAAAAATATATTTTTTCAATAATTTTTATTTTGAATTCAAACAATAATTTTAGAAACTTTGATCAGAAAAAAATATTTTTTTTATACAAATATTTGATTGTACTTTTAATAAATAATATTGATTGAAAACCATTTTTCCATTGTTTCGGGAGTTTTATAATTCAGGAATTTTCCAGTTCGGATATCTTATAATTCGGCAATTTTCTATCGGGAATTTTCAAACTCGGTAATATTACAAACTGTCTGGAATTTCCTATTTTGGTAATATCATAAGCTGTTCGAAAATTCTTTATTCGGGAATTTTCCAGTTAGGGAAGTTTATTACATATTCAAAAATTGTATTATTCGGGAAATTCCCAAATCGGGAATTTGAAAGAGTCATGAATTTTATTTTCTAGAATTTTTCAGTCGTTTACAAATTTTCATCCAAAAATATATTTTTTAAATAATTCAATAATTCAGAAACTGTAAATATTAAACTTTTTTTGATAAAAATATTTGATCATTGTATTTTTAATAAAGAAATAATATTCATCGAAAAAATTTTTCATTTGTCTAAATTCGGGAATTTTATAATTGGGGAATTTTCTAGTTATTTGGATATTCTAGAATTCGGCAATTTCATGTCGGGAATTTCATCATTCGGGAGTTTTTTATTTCGGTAATATTATAAACTGTCCGGGAATTTTATTATTATGGAATTTTCCTATTCGGGAATTTCATTATTCGGAGATTTTTTAATTCAGGAATTTTACATTCTCGAGAATTTTTCAGTCTTCCCGATTTTTCAAGATAAGTGTATTTGGATATTATTTTTCATTTCCAGAAAGCTATTTAATTAAATAATAAAATCATTACACATTTTTTATAGATTTTATAATTTAATCGAATAGTTTTCAGAAAATAAAGAATAATATCCAAATACACTCATGGCGAAAAAGCATTTTTTTCTGAGTTTTGAAAAAAATAAAGTTTCGTCCCAATGCAATTGGTATTATTGTTCATCTCTCACCTTGCAAACATCTTTGATTTCACCTACCTAACCTGAAATACCTGATAGAATATACTTAAATTTCTATGAATATTATCTTAATATAAAATGATATCTACAGTAAAAAATTAAAAATTAAATTAAAATGTTCAATTTACATTCAATATTCTTGATAAATATTTATTTAATAACTTTTTAAAATAAAATTTTACAAATGAGGGTGCCCTCATACGTAACAAAAATTCTGAGTTCAAAAAATTATTCAAAAAATGAAATGTTAAGTAATAATAATTTGAAGCATGAAATAAGGTCGATAGGAGTTGTAATTGTTCAGAAATCATCTTTTAGCTTTAAAATTTTACTTCGTAAAAAGGCTTTTATATTAAACTGCAATACCGACGGATCTCGAAACTTTCCAAACGGAAATTCATATCTCATAACTTGTGAATTAAGGTTAGGAGCATAGTAAATATAGCGACTTTTTCGAATGTTGTCGAGTGCTTTATTGACAGTCATCAAAAATATATAACCATTCGTCCGCGATAAGTGCAATTATTTTTAAAATAGAATGGTAATAAGTGCAATGTTTTTAAAAATCTCGTGTCCTGATTTCAAGACCAATTCCATCCATACTTCACACTGTTCTTTGCACTACTGTGAACTACATAGCAGAAAACGCTTTTTTACTGACAAACAACTGACAAATTATTCCGAGATGGTTTAAAAACACGGAATTATCTTAATTTCATGTAAAGATTATTCGACAAAGTTAATTTTTGTTGCAGCGAAACTTTCGTCGGAAATCGATGTAAAGTTTATCTTCTGTTTTTTCTGTGTAAGTGATGGAAAATCCGGAAAGTTATGGTAATTTACGTATTTTGAGAATCGGATTTTATAGTAAAACTTTTTTCATTAACATAATTCAAAGTTGATACAACAATATAGAAGATTCTTTGATTCGAGGCGGATCGATTGACCTATAATATTATTACATTTTATTAAAGAGTAGGAAAAATATGGTAATTTATATATTTTGAAAATCCGTTTTTTATAGTAAAACTTTTATCATTAGCATAATTCAAAGTTGATGCAAGAATATAAGAGATTCCTTTGTTTGACACGAATCGATTAACCTATAATATTAATACATTATTAAAGAGTAGGAAAAATATGGTAATTTATATATTTTGAAAATCCGTTTTTTACAGTCAAACTTTTATCATTAGCATAATTCAAAGTTGATACAAGAATATAAAAGATTCTTTGATTCGAGACGAATCGACTGACCTATAATATTAATACATTTTATTACAGAGTAGGAAGAATATGGTAATTTATATATTTTGAAAATCCTTTCTTTATAGTAAAACTTTTATCATTAGCATAATTCAAAAATGATGCAAGAATATAAAAGATTCTTTGATTCGAGACTAATCGACTGACCTATTATATTAATACATTTTATTAAAGAGTAGGGAAGTTATGGTAATTTATATATTCTGAAAATCGGATTTTAGAGTAAAACTTTTTTCATTAACTTTTTTCATTATAGATCCATCAATTTGCCTCGAATCAAGGAATCTTTTATATTCTTGCATCAACTTTGAATTATTTTGAAGTAAAAAGTTTTGCTATAAAACATGATTCAAAGTTTACGCATGAACAAAAAAGACTTTTCGATCATAAATTTTCAAATAGAATAATTCTGACAATGTTTGTAAATAAATCATAAAGCTGGGAAAGGGATAGGGTGCGACAGAACTTTTCCCTTGCCTTTTCCAGCTCGGAAAATTATCATTTCGAATACAAAATTTGATTTTTCTGATTTATCTTTGTATTTAAAAAATTTTTTGTATTATTTTGTAATTTTGTGTTTTTTGTAATTTTGTATTTTTTGTAATTTTGTATTTTTAGTATATTTCTATTTTTAAATTGATCAAAATGAAAATTTTGGTTTTTCTATTATTGAAAAAATAACTTATGCTTCCTCTATGAGGAAGCAAATACATTTGCTAACGGGAAGCAAAGTGCTCGTGAAATGAGCACCATATAATTATAAATACAAACAAAGTAGAAACACTCGAGATCGAATTCCCACCTATTCATTATTGTAGCCATCTCAGTTCTCGATCCAACAGTAACTAATACGTTGTCAAACAATTTTTTTTTTACATTCTTACCCTATAGTGAGAAGGTATTAGTTTTATGTAAAATTGGACATCGCCGGTTTTCATCAAATCTTCACGTTTCGAAACCCTCTGAGTCAGAAAAAAAACGATTTTTACAAAGGTTATATTTTTTGATAAAAATTGGTCTGTCTGTCTGTCTGCCTGTATGGACGTCTGTATGTATGTCTGTATATCTGTCTGTATTCTGCAGACACGATGGCATACTCGGTATCGACTTAGCCTCACGGTCCTATTTTGTATATTGGTATCCGAAAAACATTGAAAATCATATAAAAATCGAAATTTAACAACACATTCTTGTCCAGCAACTTTTTTTACGTAAGATTAATATACCTTGATCATAGTGGACGATGATATACAAAAAAAACACAATTTTCGACAAGCGTCGGAAAAACCTTTGACCTCTGAAAACTTTTTTTATGTCGTAAAATGTACCATGTCATGCAGAAAATTTCACGAAACTCTGGCGATAAAGTTAGGGCATTAGGACTCACTTTTCTTAAAAAAAAAAAACAAGTTCAAACGGTTTATATTTTTCTTTAAAAAAGCAAGCGTCGACTAAGCCCTACTGTCCCCTATCCCAGGGCTTACTGTGATTTAATAACCGATTAGAAACACTTTCAAATAAAAAAAATTTCTATTTAAACAAAGAATTGGAAGTTTTCTCTAAGAAAAGAGGGAAATCAGGAATACTGACTTTATGTCGAAAATATAATAATTTATGAGCTGTATATAAAGTGCTTTATCGAGTCAATACTACAAGAATATAAAAGTTATGACACGTTTTATGTGTCGCAGTACGATTTTATGCGTATTGATCTATAAAGTGTTCTCCTACTTCGGAAAAAAACGGTTCTATCTAGTAATATACAGGCAGTTAACAAGTAAAACATCAGGGTCGTCCATGAATGCATTGCAAATTTTTTTTTCATGTTTTCATTTTGCTGTGGGTCGGCAAACAAAAAAATAAGCCAAAAACCGAGGTTCCAAATTTTGATAAAGTAAATATTTGAGAATCTGGACACCCTGAATTATCTCTGTTTAGAGTGTTATATCATTTTGACTTCTTACTTATAATAGTTGGAAATATATGGTTTTTTTTCTCATACTTCTTCAGTAAGAACCGATTAACTGGAAAAAGTTAAAAACAAGTTATCAATAATTCTTCATTATATTTTTGTGATATATAATTTATAACTTTTTTTTATAAGGGTGATTCTCTATATTAAAGTCACTTTTGATAAAAACAATTTTTATTTCAAAAGTATTTTGAAGTATTTTTTTTATCCAGACTATTTTTGGTGCTAAAATAAACACTTTTTGAAAAATTTGAGCTTACAAACATGTCTTCCATGTTCTTGAAAGTAATTTTTTTTTAAACTTATTGGTTATTTTTCAGAATCTGCATTATTGATCCGATTTCCATGAAAATTAGTATATTAAAGTTTTCAGGGTCGCTGAATATAAATTTGATAACAGAATCTCCAAATTCAAGTTGGCTGATCCAATATGGGGAACTAAAATTTGAAAATAATTTCAATTTCATGAAAATGAGTATCCATATGTTTTTGGGTCACTCGGTATAAATATAGTAATAATATTTCTAAATTCAAAATGGCTGATTGGATACGTAAATTAAAGATCTAAAAATATGTATTCAAAAGATTTTGAAATAAAATTTATTGCATTTTTAGGATGTGTAAATGAAAATTCTTAAGTTTTGTCAAGAGTCAAGAGTTTTCAATTCTCAATCATCAAAATAGAAAAATTTTTTAATGTAAATCATCAAAATTACAAAATCCTAAATGAGAAATTAAAAACCTGCATAATTTAAATGGTAAATTTGCAAAATTGAAAATTCTTTAGGTCTTCAATTTTAAAGATTTATAGTTCAAAGTTTTACAATTTTGATGATTTACAATTTCAAATACTTGAATTTCGAAAATATATATAGAATCACAAATTATTCAATTTCATAGATTTATATTTTAAGTTTATTAATTTTGAACTTTTTTTCAATGGTTTAATTTTGAATATTTTCAATTGAAGAATCTTCAATATTTAATGTGTACGATACAAATTATGCAATTTTGAATGCTTTTTTTGAAATATTTCAATTCTAATAACTGAAAATTGAAAAAAATTCGATTGTGAAGACTTGATATCAAAATTTATTTAATTTTCAAGGTGTATACAAAAATCTTAAATTTTTTTCAAGAGCTCAAATTCTAAATTTTTCAAATTGAAGAAATTTTAGATTTTGAATCATAAAAATTAAAGGATTTTTAATGATAAATATATAATTTTCAATCATAAATTTTTAAAATGAAAGACTCTTCGAATCTTTGATTTTAAAGATTCACAATTCGAAGGTCTACAATTTTGAAGACATACGATTTTTACATTCTTGAATTTCAAAAATAAATGTAGAATTGCAAATTATTCAATTCTCGAGACTTATATATTGAATTTATGTAATTTTGAATGGTTTTTTGTAAAATAATTCAATTTTTCAGATTTACGAATCAAAGGTCTGCAATTTTAAAGAGATACAATTTAAAATTCCTGAATTTCAAAAATAAATGTAGCATTGCAAATTAGTACATTTTTGAGATCATTATTTTAAATTTATGTAATTTTAAATGTTTTTCTTATTTTTTGTAAAATACAAATTATGCAATTTAAAAAACTTTTTTTTTGAATAGTTCAATTCTGAAAATTTCAAATTTAAAAATATTGAATTCTGATGATTCAAAATATAAATATAATAAATTCTAAAAATGTATACAGAAAATTCTATAATTTTTTCAAGAATTTTCAATTCTTAATCTCTTACAAATTGAAGAAATTTCAAATTTTGATTCATAGAAATTACAGAATTTTCAATAAAAAGTTGCGACGTTTTTTCAAATTTTGAGAGTTTTCTTAGCTATCTGTTTCGAGATACATAGGTAGTAATTGTTTGAAGGTGCCTATGCTTTTTTTATAACTTATTATTATTTATAACAATATTATCTTAGAATAATGCTAGAAAGTGTGTTTTTTCTTAAATTTATAAATTTTTGTTCAATTTTCTACTTAGAGTGAGGTAATAATCATTCCAAGTTCACAAAATTAATTGTTTTAATAATTTATTATTATTTGTACCAATATTTTCTTAAGGAAAATACTAGAAAGTTGCAGTTTTTTCCAAATTTTTCTATTTCTTTCTAACTTTTTACTCAGGGTGGAAAAATAGTGAATTTGAGTTAACAAACATAATTTTTGAAAGATCTTATAATCATTTATAAGAATATTCTCTTAGAATAATAATAAAAAGTTTCGGCTTTTTCCAAAATTTTCAACTGTTCGTCAACTTTTCCGTTAGATTGCGGTAATATAATGAAAGTTAGCAAAGTATTTCTTTAAGCAATTTATTAATTTTTATATCTATCTTTTCTTAGAGAAATGCTAGAAAGTTGCGACTTTCTCTTGAATTTCCACTTTTTGTTTACCTTCATAGTTATGAATAAATAATAAATAGCACCAGAGATAATTTTTTTTTAAAGGAGTATTCATTTTTTTTTCATACAAAATTATTTTTACTCTTTTTCTTATGTCTCAAATATATTTATTTAAAGCAACAGTCAAATCGTTTTGGCCCAATGACAAATTGTTTTAGTTTGGCATCCGAAAAAAGTGAGAAAAGAAATTGAAATCAGCTAATATCTTCTGATATTTCTATTCCTGTTTTGAAATCACCTTTTGTTTAAAAAATTATGGACATTTTTTCGTATGTGAAGTTTTTTCTTGTAAGCCAGAAAGAAAAAAAAGTTGTACAATTTACCATTTTTTTACTATGCCCAAACAATTTTTTGCATTGAGTGAAATGGACACTTTTTTGAAAATTTTTTTTTTGTCGAATCTGAAACTCATATACACTTAACCAAAGAAACAATATCAGATTTCTGTCACGGAAAAAAATTTCAAATCCAAAATCCGAAAAGAAGATATTAACTGGTTTCAATTTTTTTCCACTTTTTTGGGTGCCAAACTACAAATGTTTTTCTCTGGGTCGAAACGATTCCATTAATATTAGTATTTTGAGAAATCTTTTTGGAGGCCTCATACCAGTATTTTGATGTTAGATTCA
>CAKNYM010052587.1:450458-463736 GCA_932195095.1 Andricus curvator
GTTAGCTTCTATTGATGTTGGTCCCAAACAAATGCTTTCGGTTCTTTAACTTATATCTCGTGAAAATTTAGCGCATTATTTTAAATAAACTTCTAAACTTTTTTTTAGTTGTATTTTCATCCAGAAATGACTGAAAAATATAAATTATTTGATAGAAATAGGATTTTATCTGATTTGATTAACATTATTTTGAATAAGTCTTCTCATCTTACTTTAAGAATTATTTTCGTCCAGGAATATTTAAAAAATATGGATTTTCAATATAGATATGATTTTTTATTATGGCTTACGAAAATAGACCGCATGTACTGATATTGATCCAAACCCCTTGCTCTTAGTTCTTAATCTAAAATTTCGCAGCATTTGTGAACATAACTTTTCCTGAATCTTCTGAAAAACTAAAAAAACTGAAAAACTACGAATTTTCAAATAGAAATTTGATTTCATCGTATGCCTGACCAAAATCGTCTGGTTCTACTAATGTAGTCCAAGACACTTGTTTTCAGTTTTTTATCTGAAATCTAGCAGAACTTGATAAAAATTATTTAAAATAAATCTTCTGATCTTTATTTATGGATATATTTTTGTACGCAAATTACTGCAAAATATGAATTTTCAAATAGAAATATGATTTTATCTTATGGCTGGTCAAAATCGTCCGCTTCTATTGATGTTGGTCCCAACCAAAAGCTATCGGTTCTTTGTCTAATATCTCGTAGACTTTATAAGCAATATTTTTAATAAATCTTGTTATCTTTTTTTAGGTATTTTTGTACACAAATAACTAAAAAATACAAATTCTTCAATCGAAATATGATTTTATCTGACAGCAGACCACAATCTCATTCTTCTTTGTTCTGAGATCTTTGTCTAAAATTTCGTAGCATTTGATAAACGATAAACATTATTTTGAATTAGTCTTCCGATCTTATTTTTAGAGATATTTTTGGCAAGAATTAACTGGAAAATATAAATACTTTTAATTTTACGTCTATCATGTGAGCCATCAAACTAGCAGGAGTTGAAAAGCTCAACAAAGGTTGTCTGAGTTCTTTCCGCAATTGCTGGATTAAGTATGAAGAACGACCTGTCTCTTTTCACGTATTCTTTGTTCGTCGAAAAGTACCTTCCCCTGAAGACTGGAAGTTGATACCTCACTGGTTTTCTGCAGATTCTCTAAAACGAATAAAAAAATTTCAACTGGTACAATAGGAAATGTCATTTACCATTTCATCTTGAATTCTTCTTATTTTTTGATACTTTATATACTTAAGCAGGAGTAAATTTATGCGCGCAAAGCGTGCGTTCACGTCCCTGTTTTTTTATTTCCTAATAATAGAAACATAAACAATTTAAAAATCCATAGTAACAAATTTTTAAATATTAGGAGTTGTTACTTTTTTGAAACGAGAGTAACAGTTCAATAAATTATTACAAACAGATGAACATAAAATAAATAATATCTGCGTCTGTCAAATAGAATATGCTAGGATATTAGTAGTTGGATTTATTAAGATATTAATTGTTGAATTTATTAAGATATTAGTGGTTGGATTTATTTTCGGAAAGAGGAAAAATAATTTTTGCTATTCTAAAGATATGATGAAATAAATTACACTCAAAAACCGACGGAACAGAAATTTGGCAGAGGTTACGTGGAACGTAAGAAGCTTCAAAAACGCATCTAAGAAACAAAATAAAGACTTTTTGAAAATTTTTGGCCTTTTCTTAATTAACAAACATTTTTCCAGTTTGTTCAAATTAAAAAATTAAAAATGAGCAAAGAACAAGAACCTTCATAAATGCATTTTATTTCAAAATAAAATTAAATTCTTTTTTGTACATTGATTAAGCTTATAACGCTTAGTACGTTTTTTATTTTTAATTTAGTTAGATTTAAAATTCTGCCGAGTTTTAAGAATTGAATTTTCACTGTTTTCTAGATGTTTCGTAGAAATTAAAAACCTCTGAAATGTAACAAATATGAAATAAGGGTAATGTATTTTAGGGTGACCTGAAAAAATGTGCTCTTCTACCGGTGAACAAAGATTTTTCCAGGTCATTTGAATAAAAAAATTAAAACTATAAAATCTAAAAAAATTGTTAATGCAATCTATAATCATAACTGACAGAAATTATTCACTTGTTTGTTTCAGGTAAGTTCAAATTGTTGCAAGTATCGCTACAAGGTTATGGTAAGGTAAAAATATACAATTATTATACAATTACAATACGCAAATATACAATTACAATACGCGCTCGGTCTTTGTATTTTCCCGACATTTGTGCACACATTTTTTTAAATTCAAGGTCAAAGTATCGACAATTGTAATTTAGTGATTGTGAATTCTCTTTTGTTAAAGCTCCTTCGGCTTTAACGAATACATTCTCATTACGTACCTCGTGCTTCGCATTTGTTTTTGTCCAAAATGCAAAATTTTCTACCTTATATATTCAACATTATTATATGAAATGTATATTATGTTTATTTATATACGTGGGCCTGTGATTGCTTATTAGATATTGCAAAATAAAGTGCGAATTGTATATATCATGATTACTTTAATATTTGTTCCTGATTTTGCATTTAATTTTATCCTCAGCTAACGTGAAAATTGTATATCATTTCAATAAATGTATATTATTATTACAATTAATAATATGCATTGATATTAAAAACAGACGTATTTTCCTTGTTTTGTTTTTACAATTGAAAAGAAGTGCGCATTCTATAACAAAAAACTTTTGTAATTATGCATTTTATTGCAACTTGTGTCGTTTTTCCATAAATTTAATTTGTTTATTTTCAACGTTATTTTTTACGATTTGAACCAAAAATATGCATCCTGGCGTTAAGTGGTTCTAAGAAAATTTGTAAATGTAATTTAGGCGAAAAACTTTGTTAGATAAAATGTTATTGTATCGTGTATCGTTTTTCCGGAAAGTTAATTTTTTTATTTCAAATGTATTTTTATAACAAAAGTTCATAACAAATTTGTAGATATTTTTTGGTTGAACAACTTTTGTCTATTTATCTTTCTTCATACCTTGCGTAGTTTTTCCACAATTTTTTTTTTTACTTTTAATGTTATTTTTCACGATTGAAACACAAATTACGCATCTTATCAAAAAACGGATAATAAAAAATGTATAGCTCTTTTCTGATTGAACAACTTTTGTCCATTAATTTTTTTCGTGTTTTATGTCGTTTGTCCAAAAATTTAATATCTTTTATTCTTAAATCAGTTTTTTACAAATGAAAGAAAAACTACGAGTTCCATCAAAAAGTGATTAATAACAAATTTGTAGACCTTTTTGGAATGCACAATTTTTGTTGATTCTTCTTTTTTTGTATCTTGTATATTTCGACCGCAAAATGGAATTTTAGATAATTCATTATTTTTTTGTGCGATATAAATTTGAATTTTCGATTTTTCAAGAAAATTCAAAAAATTCTCATAAAAATATTGTAGGGTGTTCAAAAATTTTTCTTTTTCTGACTCTTTTTCATAACGTCCGTTGTTTGGCTTAAAATGTTCATTTTTGTTTGTTTTTTGGAATCTTGTAAATGCCATAACTCCAGTAATTTTTGCTCTATCAAAAAATTCACAAAGATAAATTGTTTATCTTTTTGAGTACTACGAACATCTGTACATAGAATTTTTAAATTTGGAAAAAAAGTGGTCTCAAAAATTTTGAAAAAGCGCTCACTTTTTGAAATTTCATCCAAAATGGCTTGCGGAAGTTATCGTGCTAACAAAATAAAAATCTACATACGCACATACAAACTTACATGCATACATACATACAAACGCACATACATACAAACATACATACATACAGACACATTCGCGAAAACCTGTTTTTTGGGTTCAGAATGTCTCAAAACGTGGACATTTGACAAAAACGGAGGGGGTCAAATTTTACACAAATCTAATACCTTCTCTGGATGAGAATGTAAAAATAAGACCCCTTTATTATATGAATCATTTATTCTCAAACTAATATCTTTTTTGGTATCCATTTTATATCTCATAGGATGATACAATTTTCGTATTATTAACTTTTTTTTTAAGTTCGAAGGAAGGACATTTTTTTTTTTTTTTTTTTAATTGTAGAAGGAAGTTTTTTATTTTAAACATTTGGAATAACATTTTCATCGATTTGAAATAAGAAGATTCTTTATTTCCATCATTTTTCTTGTGATGAAAAGGAATAATTTTTTTTCAATCTTTTCCTGAACCGTGAGAGGATATTTGGTTAATTTTGAAATCTTTATTTAATTAGAAGGAAAAATTTGGCATTTACTTTGTGCCTGAATTGGAAGAGGGATATTAAGTATGAAATTCATTTCTGAATTGGAATAGAAACATTTTATCTTTTCAACACTTTTATTGCCTTGGAAGAAAGGAAATTTTGGTTTTTAATTTTTTTTTTCTTAATTAGAAAGGAATTTTTTTTCTTTCAAACATTTTAGGGAATATTGCAATTGAGTTCCAGGGGCTAAATTCTGTTACATTTATATTTTCCTTAAGATGAAAGTTGTGATTTTTTATTTCCAATTTTTTTCTTGATTGGAAGAAGGAAACTTTTCATTTTCAACATTTTTAGTGAGTTAAATTTGCTCAAATTTTTTATTTTTAACATCCAGCTTGGGATGTTAGGTGGAATATTTTATTTTATGTTTTTCTGAAATTTTGAGTTTGAAATGTTTAATTTATATAATTTTTATGTTCAAAATTGCACAGTTTGGAATACCTTATTTTACAAAAGTTTCATTTCCAAAGCTTCTCTAAAATTATTCAGTTATGGAAATTTTAATTTAAAAATATTGGTTTGTAAATTTATTAATTTTCAATTTTTAGTCAGGTTTCAGTCAACGTCATCACATTTCAACAATGTCAGAAAGCAGTATTAAAAAGTTTATTTACTTTTCATTACTCATCCGGATTTTTTATTAATTTTTTTCCTCTAAAAAGAAAGTCCAAAAATAAATAAAACTTTCTTTGAATTCAGGGTTTTTTGTATTCTTTTTCTGAAAAAAAAGTTTTTATTATTTCTTTTGCATACTATGGTCAGCGTAAATGAATAAATGAATTAATTCGAGGATAATTAATAATAATTTTTGGACTTTATGTACGTACATTGTTTTAGTTCAATTGAGTCATTTTGATAATTTTAGAATAGGACAAATGGCTTCTAAAATAAAATTGAGAGATTCTAAAGAAGAAAAATTGAATAGAACAAGATTGCAAAGTCGTTTGAGAGTGGAGAACTAGTTTCATTACGAATGCATTGTTCGAGACATTAAGCTCGAAAGCTCTACTATTCTTCCTACGTTTTCATCGTTTTGATGCCAAGTCTATGCTCTTTTAAAGCTCCGGGAGAGAAGAGTTTCAGGTCCTAAAATTTAACGTTTCTACTACACTTGGTACACAAAATATGTGAGTTTTCCCAAGTGGTTGAAAATAGCAAAAATATTGCATGGACACCCAGAAAAATAAAATAGATGACAATGATCGTGATATAGACAGTACATTGAAAATTTCCAATTTCCAATACAGCACCTGCAGAATCTAAAAAGTATAGCTTACTCGAATTCAGAATATTGATCCTCCAAGTGAACCGCAACACTGGTTAACAAATAAGATTGAAATTAATGTTACAATATTCTGAAATTAAAAATTTTTTAAATAAAGAATAAAACAGTAAGTAGAATAGGCATTCAAGGCAGATGAATTTTCAACAAAATATTCTAAATTCTGAATCAGAAATGGATAAATTAAATTTTCAGTTGCAAAATTTATTTTTAAATACAAAAATGAATTTTCAACAAAATATTTAAATTTTCATTCAAAGAGGTGAATTTTGAATTAAAATAATGTATCCTTATCTAGAGTGGTTCAATTTTCAGTTTGAAGAATTAATTTTTAACAAAAAAAAAAACGATTTTGTAACCAAACAGATGAATTTCCAAATAAAGTGATAAATCCTGAACCAAAAAAATGAATTTTCACCAAAGGAGTTCAAAAAAGTCGTTAAATTTGCAACCAACAAGATAAATTTTTAATCAAGCAATCGAATTTTCTGCAAAAAATATTTTTCTACAAAAAATGGATTAGTTAGTTTTTCAGTAAATAAAATTAATTTTCCACTAAAACACACGAATTTTCAACAAAGAGTTAAATTTTTCACCTTAGAGATAAATATACAACTAAAATTATAAATCTTTAACTAGAATAGTAATATTTTTCGTGAAAAAATTACTTTTCAATAACAATGAAAGATTTTTCTACCAGAAAGACAAATTATTTAACTAAAATAATGAATCATCATCCAAAAAAATTTTATTTCAAGAAAGGTGTTCGAATGTCAACGAAATCATTGGATTTGCAACCAAAAAATGAATCTTCAACCAAATAGTTGAATTTTCAACCAAAAAAGATCAATTTTCAATCAAAAATAGAATTATTGAGTTTTCAGTAACAAAAATAATTTTCGAAGAATATGATGAATTTTCAACAAGAATAGTGAAATTTGTAGTTATAAAAATAATTTTCAATGAAACAAATTTTTTTCAAACAAATTGTTGAATTTGAAAACAAAAAAGATCAATTTGACACCAACAATGAAATAGTTAAATTTTGAGTTGGAAAAATTTATTTTCCATCAAGAAGAAAGAACTTGCAACAAAATAGTTCAATTTTCAAACAAACAAAAAAATAATTTTCTACTGAGAAGTTGCTTTTTCATTTCATTTGTTAAATTTTGAATTCAATAGGATAATTTTTAATTGAAAAAGATAAATTTTCAACCAAAATTGTAACACTTAAATTTTCATTTCGGAAAAATTTTTGGAAAAATAGAAAAGAATTTTCAACAAGCTACTTAAATTCTCATTAAAATTGTGATTCATCAACAAAAACAAAACAATTGTTTTTACAAGAGAGTTCAACTTTCAAGCAGTTAGTTGAATTTTCAAACAAAAAAAAAAGTAATTTTTAATAAAGAAGGTTAATTTTATATAAAAAACTAATTTTTAACCAAATAGATAAATTCACCAGTAAAAAAGATAAATTTTCAACCAAAAATGGAATGGTTGAATTTATAGATAAAAAATTAATGTCTGAACGAAAAAAATTCAACAAAATAGTGACAATTTTTCACCAAAGAGATGAGTTTTTCACTACAGTGATAAATTTTGAACAAAAAATGATAAATTCTCACTAAGAAATAGGAAAATTTGACATTTCTATCAAATAAAGATTTTGAATCAAAAACAGTTAATTTCAACCAAAAAGAAAAATTTTTTACAAAAAAGTATAAATTTTTAATATCAAAGTTAATTTTGACCCAAATAGTTCAATTCACAACAAAAGAGTTGAATTTTCAATAAAAAAGGAATTAACTCTGATTAAAAAATAGTTGGATTTTTAACCAACGAGATAAAATTTTTACCAAAAGAGATGCATTTTCAAACCATCAAGCTGGGTTTCCAACAAAGCAGTTAAATTTTCATCAAAGAAAAAAATAATTTTTTAGCCAAAAAGGACATTTTTCGACAAAAACGTTGAATTCTGAATTTAAGGAAACCAATTTTCAACCGAGTAGTTGAAGTTTCAAAAAAATAAATAATGTTTTCACCAAGAAAAATTAATTTTGAAAAAAATAAGTTCCAACAAAATAGTTGAATTTCCATCCAAAGAGACTAATTTGTGACCACGAAAGTGGCCTCAACAAAGAATTTAAACTTTTAACCAAATAATTGAATTTTCAACCAAAAAACATAAATTCACAATTAAAAATGTATAGGTTGATATTTCAATAAAAAATATTTTTATTTCAAATTTAAAATAGTTGAGTTGAACCGAAAAGAATAAATTTTAACAAAAGAAGTTAAATTTTCAACCAATAATAATTGTTCACTCAAGAGAGAAAAAATTTTGAACAAATTGCTGAATTTTCAAGCCAAAAAGGTGAATTTTCTAAAAAAAAATTGAATTTTCCAAACGGAAATAAGAACTTTCAACATAAAAGTTAATTTTCAACAAAAAAGTTGAACTTTCAATCAAAAAGAATCAGCTTTCATCCAAAAATAGTTGGACTTTTAACCAAAGAGATGAAATTTGTATAAAAAAAGATGCATTTTGAAACCAGTAAGCCGTTTTTTCCAAAAACAGTTGAATTTTAAACGAAAACAAAAACAATTTTTCAGCCAGTAAAGCGAATTTTCTACAAAAAATTGAATTTACAACCCGCAAATATCAATTTTCAAAAAAAAATATATTTTTAACCAAATAGTTGAATTCTGGATTTGAAGAGACAGATTTTCAAACGAACAGTTGAATTTTAAACAAAAAAAAATGACTTTCTAACAAAATCCTCGAATTCTGAATAAAATATTTAAACTCTTAACCAAATAATAGAATCGTTAACCAAAATGATTTTCAAAAAAAAAAAAAAAAAAAATTTTAAAAAAAAAATCTTTGGTTTTTAACCCAGAGAGATGAATTTTAAAAAGGAATGATGAATCTTTAAGTGAAATAGTTGCATTTTTAGTTCAAAAAATTTATTTTCAACCAAAAGAAAAAGCGATTATTCAACCCTGGATATTGCATTTTTTTCTCAAAAGTGTTTCTATAGATTTATCTAGTCCCTACTTCCACTTTTGAAAGATTTACAACTTTCTAGGACAAACAAGGACTGTTTTATAAAATTTTCAATTCCAGGATAAGGCAAAAATTCAAAGTTTTCTCTATTGGGCTAGAAATCTATATGTATCTGGAAATTATTTTTTCTACCTAAAAAAAGTATTTTTTTTTACATTCTCATTCTAATGAGAAGGTATTGGTTTTATGTAAAATTTGACATAGTCGGTTTTCATCAAATCTCCACGTTTTGAGACCCCCTGAGCTAGAAAAAACGATTTTTACGAAGGTGTCTGTCTGTCTGTAGTCTGTCTGTCTGTCTGTCTGTCTGTCTGTAGCCACGATAACTTTCGAAAAAATGATCAGATTTGATTGAGCTTTGGTACACTTTTTTATGGCCGAAAAATAGGAAACGAGTTCGTTAACCAGCTATTTTGGATGAAAATCCAAGAAGTGAGCACATTTTGAAAATTTTTGAGACCACTTTTTTGGAAGATTTGAAAATGCTATGTACGGTTATTAGTAGTACGAAAAATGACGAACAAAATATTCTAATGACTTTTCGTGATAAAAAAAAAATTACTGGAGTTATAGCATTTTCAAAATTCCAAAAAACAAACGAAAATGAACATTTTAAGCCGAAAAACGCACGATATGAAAAAAAGTCAAGAGGAGAAAAACGTTGATTCCTGAACACCCTATAATATTTTCATAACAACTTTTTGAATTTTTTGAAAAATAAAAAATTCAAATTTTGATCGCACAAAAAATTAATGAAAAATCACAAAAGCCATTTTGCTGTCAAACTATACAAGATACCAGAAAAGATCATTTCACCAAAATTGTGCACCTAAAAAAGATCTACAAATTTCTTATCATTCACTTTTTGATATGACGCGTAGTTTTTGTTTTATTTGTAAAAAACAGCATTGAAAATAGAAAAATCAACTTTGTAGACGAATAACACGAGCTACGAAAAAAATGACATAAACAACATTTATTTATTCAAGGAGGAGGTACAAATTTGTTGTGAATCATGTTTCCTTAGGATGCGTGGTTTTTGTTTTATTCGTGAAAATAACATTGACAGTAAAAAAAATCAAATTTTTGAAAAAACAATGCAAGGTACGAAAACATATAAATGAACAAAAATTGTGCATTCAAAAAAGACTTACACACCCGTAATCAATTTTTGTGGTAAGAATATATTCAAAATGAAAAAATTAACTTTTTTGATAAACGGCACAAGCTAAAATAAAATGTTAACTAATAAAATTTGTCGCCTGAATTATATCATTACTTTTCATTTGAAATCAAATACAAATTTAGTAATTTGTATATGAAGAACATATAATACGAAGCACAAAGTGCGCGCTCAGTGTATTTACCAAATCGCACGCCGTAAGTGCGCTCAAACTTTTTTGTTTCTATCATACGGTTCAAATGATTTTCAAATCAAATATCGAGCGCGAAGCGCGAGTGTCTGGATGAGAATGTGTTCCTTAAGGTCGATAGAACCTTGAGTAAATAAAGTTCCTTTTCAGTCTAAAATAAAAATAAATTTAACAATCACTTAATATGTAGAGGTTTTGATAATTTTATAATATTTGCAAACAAACTTTTTCTTTTCATCGAAGTCGAACACGAAGTGCAAAAATCTAGAGGAGCCTAGCGTAAAGCGCGATGCAAATACGCCCGAGCGCGTAGCGCGAGGTGAACACATAATCGAGCGCGAAGCGCGAGATAAATATATGATCGAGCGCGAAGCGCGAGATCCAACAGTCGCGCGCCCTAGGCGCGCTCAAACTTGCGAGCGAAGCGAGCCGCGCGCGAAGCGCGCCATGAGAATGTGCCCGCGAAGCGGGCAGATTTTTTTAATTTGATTTGTTGAAGTATTCCTAAAAACTTAATTTTTCTTCAGTTTGGGATCAAATTAATGAAATGGAATTTACTATATCTATATAGTAGGATGTAGGATGTAGGATGTGTGAACTATGTGGGAAGGGGGAGGCAAAAGTGGAGCACTGGTTGGAGGAGTGCGTAGAGGTGGAAAGGAGTGGGATGAGCATGTTGGTATTGATGCATGAAAAGGGGGACGAAAGGGCAGTAGCATGGGTGAAGGGAGTCTTGGGTAAAATGGAGAAGAAGAGAAGGAAGGAGGAAGAGGAATGGAGAAGGAAAGATTGTAAATAGAGGAGGACGTAAATATAAGTAAATGTAATTATTGTAAATAGTAGATAAGTATTAGGGTTTAGCCGCGGAGGCAGAGTTTAGTAATGCGAGGCAAAGCAAGAAAGTAGGGACATGCGTGCGAGGCGAAACGAAGCGAGGAAGGCAATGCGATAAGAGCGAGCGGCGTTAAAGATAAGGTGTGGAAGGATGATAGTTTTAAGGGTTAGTTTTAAGAAAATTCTGTAAAAATGGAAGTGTAAGCAAGTCAATTTTTTAAGGCCAGCAGGCTAAAAAATAAACGTTTATCTACTGGAATTTACTATATAAAAATCTCTTTTCAGGTAGTGAGATATTTTTATATTTCAATTGAGAGTTGTAAGCATTTCACAATTCAATACACATTTCAATTGGACATAAATTACTAAAAAGAAAAAGCTCTTTATGTGAAAGAATAATTTATCCATTAATTCTAGCTGAAGCGTGAACTTCAAGAAGAGATTATATTACCTCTCACGTTCATTGCATTAGCAATTAAAAATTTAATTAAATTCCAAAGCAGTTTCTTGCGTAAATCCGCTCAGCACAGAATTTCACTTTTCGTTTCCATTTCTGTTCTACCCTGCACAAATTCTGGACGAAATAACACGGTTTTACAACAGGCGCTGATATTAGAAACAAAAGCTATGGAAATATTTTCATATTCCGTCAAAAGTTTCTCTACGATGGATACGGAATCCATTATAATTGGATGTTGGATATCAAATGTTGCTGGCAGACCAGGAAATATATATGTTATATTTTCCATCTAGACAATATCAAACCGAGATAATGAAAAGGGAGAACAATGGCCGACTGGCTAGCTCAAATTCGTGTCTTTTGTTCAACGGGCTACTTGAATTGTATACGTATTTTTTGAATAGCTTATGAATTATATCATTAATTATAAAAGATTATACATTAAAATTAACATTGTAGGTATTAAAAGTTTCTACCTTTCATGTCTGATTCAAAGAAATTTCTTTGGTTAAGAAAAATTCTTTTTGTTCAAATGAAAATTTTTCTTTAATTTAGAATGATTTTCTTGATTTAAAAGTATGGTGAAGAGGCGATTTCTTCAATTCAACACGAATATTTTCTTCCGTCAACTATGGGAAAAAGTATAATAACCCGGGTAAGAGTTATAAGTATGGGATTGATCAATCATTGACGTTCAGAAAAGAAGTTAAATATTTTTTGTTATTCTCTAATGATAATATAGATTCCTTGAAAAATTTGATTTTTACCATCTAGCAAAATAATGTGGTTCTGTGGTTCGATCCCCAGTGGAGCGAAAGCAGAAGATTTTTTTTGAGAAAAAAATTATGAAAAATAATTTTTCTTTGATAGCTCCAACTAGTCTGAAAAGACGTTAAATATTTTCTGTTATTCTCTAATAATAATACAGATTCCTTGAAAATTTGTATTTCTTCCATCTACCAAAATAATGCTTGTATTTCTGAAAAAAGTGCTTTCTCTCGACCTCTCTAGTAGCTTAATGGGAAAGCATCTAACCGGAAATCAGTATTTCTATGGTTCGATTTCCAGTGGAGCAAAAGGAGAAGATTTTTTTTCAGCACAAGATAATTTCAAATAATTTTTCTTTGATAGCTCCATCTAGTCTGAAAAGACGTTAAATATTTCCTCTTATTCTATAATGATAATACAGACGCCTTGAAAAAATTGATTTGTACCATCTAGCAAAATAATGCGTGTATTTCTGAGAAAAGTTTCTTCCCTCGATCTCTCTAGTAGCTTAATGGGAAAGCACTTGACTGGAAATCAGTAGCTCTGTGGTTCGATTTCCAGTGGAGCAAAGGGAGATTTTTTTTTCAGAAAAAAATTATTGAAAATAATTTTTCCTTGATAGCTTCACCCAGTCTGAAAAGACGTTGAATATTTTCTTTTATTCTCCAATGATAATACAGATTCCTTGAAACATTTGATTTGTACGATCTAGCAAAATAATGCTTGTATTTCTGAAAAAAGTTTCTTATCTCGATCTCTCTAGTGGCTTAATGGGGAAGCACCTGACCGGAAATCAGTAGCTCTGTGGTTCGATTCCCAGTGTAGAAGAGCAGAAGATTTTCCTTCAGAAAAAATTATTAAAAATAATTTTTTTTTTGCTAGCTCCAACTATTCTGAAAAGACGTTAAATGTTTCCTGTTATTTTCTAATAATAATACAGATTTCTTGATAATTTTGATTTCTTCCATCTACCAAAATAATGCGTGTATTTTTGACAAGTGTTTCTTCTCTCGATCTCTCCCGTAGCTTAATGGGAAAGCACCTGACCGGGAATCAGTAGCTCTGTGGTTCGATTTCCAGTGGAGCAAAAGGAGAAGATTTTTCTTTCAGAAAAAAATTATTATAATTAATTTTTTTTTCATAGTTCTATCTAGTCTGAAAGGACGTTAAATAT